>CABHPR010157071.1:0-45212 GCA_902168415.1 Peromyscus melanophrys | reverse complement strand
AAAAAAAGAATTATTCTCTTTTTTTAATTAATTAATTTTTTCCAGCCTGATTACATTTTTCCTTCCCTCCTTCCTCTCCTCCCAGACCCTCGACCCCCTCCCCTCTTCACCACCCCCTCCATCTACTCCTCCTTTCTCTTCAGAAAAGGACAGTCCTCCCTTGTGTATCAGCCAGCCATATCAAGTTGCAGGAAGACTAGACACTTCCTCTCCTATTGAGGATGGAAGAGGCAACCCAGTAGGAGGAAAGGGTCCCCAAAGCAGGTAACAGTCAGAGACAACCCCTGCTCCCACTGTTAGGAGAACCATAACAACACCAAGCTACACAATCACTGTACATATGCAGATGACCTAGGTCAGTCCCATGTGGGCTCCCTGGTTGTCAGTTCAATTTCTGTAAGCCCTTATGAGTCCTGCTTAGTTGATTCTGTGAGTTTCTTGTGGTTTCCTTGGCCCCTTTGGCTCTCACAATCCTTCCTCCTCTTCCTCTGCAGGATTCCCCTGGTTCTGTCTAATGTTTGGCTGTGGGTCTTTGCATCATTTTCCATCAGTTTCTGGATGAAGCCTCTCTGATGACAACTGGGCTAGGCATCAACCTATGAGTACAGCAGACTGTCATTAGGAATCATTTCATTGACTTTTTTTGCCAGTCATGTTTGGTTCTATCCTAGGTCTCTGGGGTATCTAGCTTCCGGGTCCTTGCCCTCCAGACAATGTTAGATGTGGGTTCCCTCTCATAATATGGGTCTCAAAATGGACCAGCCATTGGTTGGCTGTTCTCATCATTTCTGCACATTTACCCCAGCATACCTTGTAGACAGGGCAAATTGTAAGTCAAAGGTTATGTGGCTGGGTTGCAGAAGTCTTACCTGGTTAAAGGAGATGACTGGTTCAGGCTTGTATCTCCTATTGCTAGGAGTCTTATCTAGGGTCAGCCCCATAGATTCCTGTGAATCTGTTCTAGGTTTCTAGCTCATCCCAGAGATGCCCCCCCCATTCCAGTTGTCTTCCTAGTACTTGCTCTATCCATCCTCCCCCAACCTGATCCCTCTTGTTCCCATGCCAACCACATCCAGCCCCGCACATCCACCTCTGATGTCTATTCTGTCTCCCCTGCACAGTGTGATTCTTGTTTCTTATAAGTTATTTCATTCATTCCATTACTATGGTACATTATTTTGAGTGATATAGTACCTATAGTTTCCTGGATAAATTGTACTTGCCCATTATTTAAAAAAAAATAAACTTTAAATGTGAGTTAGATCTGGCAATATTTTGCTTAGCATTTTGCACATTGGGTTATGATATTCTTCTCTTGTGATGCCTTTATCTTACTTTTTTATAGGATAATGCTCATCATGGGGTGAGTTAGTAACTGTTCCTTCTTCCTTAACATCTCGGAAGGATTGTCAAAGGGTTGGTTAGCTGATCCCATCTGATTCTCTGCTCATCTATCTAACTCAATTCTAAGGTGATGTTTTCCATTTCTACTTTGAATCTCTAGCAACTTCAAGAACAGTCATAGTTATTCAATTTTGCATCCTTTCTTATAACAGTGGAAGCTAATACTTCCAAAGTCATTACATGTGGGTGTTTTTTGATGGATTACTTTTAAATTGAATTCAGAGAATTCTCTGCATATATTTTTGCCTGTTCATAATGAAATTCTTTATTGAATAGCAATAAATTCACAAGCTACATCAATTTTCTTGGCTGTACTTTGTCAAGTAGTCCTTTTCTTGATAGCTTGCTTTTGGCAACCACAAATTCTTCTATGTCAATTCTAATTGCTAATAATAATTTTCAGGTAACATAGTGCTTATCACACAGTAAACATATCTGTAAATATGTAGGTTACAGAATAGCTGCAATATGATTAAAGAGGCTACAGCAGAGTTCAAGAAGTTCCAAGAGGCCTTCCTGGAGGCAGAAGCAGAGTGCAGATACAAAGGCAAAGAGCCAATGCAGCTGCTCAGTAAGACATCAAGGAACTCAGTTGGAGAGTTGCTGGAGGTGTGTGTGTTAATGTTGCAGGTTCCAAGACCGAATAAGACTCTCAGAGTTGACTCAGTCTACAAAGGTAAATTATAGAGGCATGGAAAGTATAGCCATGAGGTGTGGAATCATGGACAAATGGATGGATAGTCAAATGCACAGACAGACAGATGGATAGCAATTAGAGTAGGCTCTGTCAACAGTAAGAACTGAGCTGAGCCCTGTGAAATACTTGGGAATTTTCTGCCTTTTGATGCCTTGATTCACATACAAATTTATCAGATGACAGGTTTGTGGAGATTTTGCCATCACAATATTAGGTATTCTCATCTACGTGGGGGTTCAGGAGAAGGCGTTGCACCCTTTGTTGGTCTGGTTATTCAAGGATAATTTCTCTGGCCTAAGATTTTCGTTATCGTTAGGAAATGCTTCATGGGTTTTCTGATGTCTATATGCAGAGCAACAGGCAGAGTCATCATGACACAGTGTATACAATCAAAATGAAGCCCAATGTTGTTCATAAAATGTAGTCTCTCTGGTTAAGGGACAGTATGAAAGGCAGTGATTTATGTAATATAGGGTAGCTCACAGCCTGATCTCCATAGTGAAGCTTCAGGGGCCTCCTGGCCTACATACAACTCATAGGCAGGTAGCTCGCCCCTGGTACTAAGATTTTTAATTAACAACCATGTGGTTTCTGGTAGTAGCTTTTCATAACCATGCAGTATGCCTTTTTCCATATTCCTTAACTGATTTTTTTAATGGTTTTAGATGGTTTTCTGAATCTGAAAAACATTCAGAGCCTTGAACTGTATCATTGGTGTAATGAAACTCTTTTATAACGGTTGGGCAAGCTCCCAGAAAGGCCATTTACATCCTTTCCTAGCAAGTGCTAACTGTTTTCGAGAATCAATAGCTAAGGGTATAGTAATGAAAAGTGTTGGGAGATGGAAACAGGAAGGCTGAGAGTTCAAGTTTACCTTGGGCTATGTTGACAGTTTGAGGTTGGTTTAAGTGACACAACCCCCTGTTTCTTGCCTCCCCTTGAAGAACATGTTTTCTAAAACAACACAGTATTGAAATTATACTCTCCCAGCAGATGCTCATGGACACACTTCTCCCCTTATTAAAAAAAAAATAACTCCTTGGTGAAATTCTTCTCTCCCAGCTGCTGTTTACAAATCAATTTGCTAAAGAGGTTCATAAACTTCACATCTATCAGATATTAATAACCATATAAAATTTGTTTCTGTCTTCCTCTAATGACATTTTTATTATGTAATTCTGCTGGCAGACCATGAAAGAAAACAACTTCTTTCAGACATGGTGGATTGGGCAAACCTTGCATGATCCTTTGAAAACTGTGGAGAGTCCAGAGTGATGGTGAGACCTAGAGATCTCATCTACCAAATTGAGTTATAGTGTTAATTCTGTAAACCTGTCACCAAGTTGATGACTCAACTTCACTCTTCTGAGGTTTGCTCACTGACGAGGGCATGAACATTTTTCTTCAGTGATGCTCACCACAGACTTGGGTGGTATATTCAGCTTCCTGTGCTTGCTAATTCCTTCTGTCTAAGTAGTTTCTATTTCTCTGTCTTATGTTACCTATTACTATCACTGTTTGCTTTCAGCTAGCCATTTCCCCCAATATCCAATGCATTTCTTCTAGGTTAAAACATTTTATAATTCAATGGGCAGTAATAAGTAGCAACTGCCATATTAACCCCAAGTGACATTCAATATCATACTTAATGATGAAACAGAATCTATCTCAGGTCCACATAATTGCATTATAAGTATTTTACTGACTGAGTTATCATCCCAGCACTGGGTTCCTCTTTTGTCTGGACTTAACAACCTCCCATCAAACATGCATTTGGCTTTGGGATCCACAACAAAAATAAACTTGTTTTCCTTCTCCTAGTATCTCAAATAAAGCCACGGCGTCAGGGACAGAGTCTATCATACTTGGGAAGCCTCAATAGCAAGAGTTCCTTAGAGCTGTGGCAGTAGGAATTTTCTCACATTTGGCCATATCACAAAGACTATTGTGGCACATAGACTCACAGATACACACACACTGAAAATGTTTTAACATTTCTTTCGTGTGTGTGTGTGTGTGTGTGTGTGTGTGTGTGTGTGTGTGTGTGTACATGTGTACCATAGCATATACATGGTATATCCCATGTTAAATCTGGGATTTGAACTCATATTGTCAGACTTAGTGGCAAGCACCTTTACCTGAAGAGTTCTCTCACCTGCACAGTGCTTCCATATTTTAAATTCAAATTATTTTTCAGAAATATAATTTGCAAGTATTTCATCCCCATGATAATTTGTCTCACACTTACAACAAGGTCTTTTGTGAAACATTTTTTAATTGTCAGGTTAATTTCATCAGTATATTATGGATGAGGTTTTTATTTAAATTAAAACAATTATTTGCCTAGTATTAGTTTATACATTTTTATTAAGAGATTTTCTATTCATTTAAATTCCAACCACAGAATCCCCTCTCCTCCCTCCTCCTGCACCCCAGTCTTCCCCCGCACCCCACCTCCCATTCCCACCTCCTCCAAGGCAAGGTCTCCCATGGGGAGTCAACAGAACCTGGTACATTTAGTTGAGGCAGGTCCAAGCCCCTCCTCCCTGCACCAAGGCTTCGCAAAGTGTCTCACCATAGGCACTAGGAGCCAAAAAGCCGCCTCATGCACTAGGGATGGGTCCTGATCACACTGGCTGGGGGTCCCCTAAACAGTTTAAGCTAAACAATTGTCTTGCCTATCCAGAGGGCCTAGTTCAATACCATGGGGGCTCTCAGCTATTGGTCCACACACACAGTTCATTCAATTCCAGTAGTTTGGCTAATTGTCTCTGTACTTTTTCCCATCATGGTCTTGATGTCCCTTGCTCATAGAATCCCTCCTCTCTCTCATTGATTGGACTCCTGGAGTTCGGCCTGGTACCCTGCCATGGATCTCTGCATCTGCTTCCATCAGTCACTGGATGAGAGCTCTATGATGAGAGTGTATTCAGCCATCTGATCACTAGAGTAGGCCAGTTCAAGCACCCTCTCCACTGTTGCCAATAGTCTATTGTGGAGTCATCTTGTGGATTCCTGGAAACTTCCCTAGCACTCTGTTTCTCCCTATTCCCATGATGTCTTGATTTATCATGGGGCTCTCTTTCCTTGCTCTCCCATTCTGTCCCTGTTCTAGCTTGAACCTCCTGTTCACCTATGTTCTCATCCCCCATCACTTGCCCTCCATTACCCCCCTCACCCCCAGCTTGCTCATGTAGATCTCATCTATTTCTCATTCACTGGGCAAACTATACATCCTTCCTAGGGTCCTCCTTACTAGCTAGCCTCCCTGGAGCTGTGGGTTGCAGTCTGGTTATCCTTTGCTTTTCATCTAGTATCCACTTATGAGTGAGTACATACCATGTTTGTCCTTCTGCATCTGGGTTACCTCACTTGGGATGATATTTTCTAGTTCCATCCATTTGCTGGCAAATTTCATGATGTATTGTTTTTCTATGTGGAGTAGAACTACATTGTATATATGTACCACATTTTCTTAATCCAGTCTTCAGTTGAGGGGCATCTAGGTTGTTTCCAGGTTCTGACTATTACTAATAATGCTACTATGAATATAGTTGAGCATGTGTCCTTGTGGTATGATTGAGCATTCCTTGGGTATATACCCAAGAGTGGTATAGCTTGGTCTTGAAGAAGATTGATTCCCAATTTTCTGAGAAACTGCCATACTGATTTCCAAAGTGACTGTACAAGTTTGCATTCCTATCAACAGTGGAGGAGTGTTCCCCTTGCTCCACATCCTCTCCTACATAAGTTGTATTCAGTGTTTTTGACCTTAGCCATTCTGACAGGTGTAAGATGGTATCTCAGAGTAGTTTTGATTTGCATTTCCCTGATGACTAAGGATTTTGAGCAATTCCTAAATGTCTTTTGGCCATTTGAGCTTCTTCTGTTGAGAATTCTCTGTTTATCTCTATATCTCATTTTTTAAATTGGACTGTCAGGTATTTTGATGTCTAGTTTCTTAAGTTCTTTATATATTCTGGATATCAGCCCTCTGTCAGATGTGGGGTTGGTGAAGATCTTTTCCCATTCTGTGGGATGTCGTTTTGTCTTATTGACCATATCCTTTGCCCTACAAAAGCTTCTCAGTTTCAAGAGGTCCCATTTGTTAATTGTTGCTCTTTGTGTCTGTGCTACTGGTATTATATTTAGGAAGTGATCTCCAGTGCCAATGCATTCAAGAATACTTCCTACTTTTCCTTCTACCAGGTTCAGTGTAACTGGATTTATGTTGAGGTCTTTGATCCACTTGGACTTGAGTTTTGTGCGTGGTGACAGATATGGATCTATTTGCAATCTTCTACATGTTGACATCCAGTTACGCCAGCACTATTTGTTGAAGATGCTTTTTTTTTCCATTGTAAAGTTTTGGTATCTTTGTCAAAAATCAGGTGCTCATACATATGCAGATTAATGTCAGGGTCTTCAATTCAATTGCATTGGTCCACATGTAGGTTTTTATGCCAGTACCAAGCTTTTTTTATTACTGTAGTTCTATAGTAGAGCTTGATGTCAGGGATTGTGATGCCTCCAGAGGTTGCTTTATTGTACAGGATTGTTTTGGCTATCCTGGGTTTTTTGTTTTTCCATATGAAGTTGAGTATTGTTCTTTCCAATTCTGTGAAGAATTGTGTTGGGATTTTGATGGGTATTGCATTAAATCTGTAGATTGCTTTTGGTCAGACTGCCATTTTTACTATGTTAATCCTACCTATCCATGAGCATGGGAGATCTTTCCATTTTCTGATATCTTCTTCAATTTCTTTCTTCAGAGACTTAAAGTTCTTATCATACAGGTTCTTCAATTGCTTAGTTAGAGTTACCCTAAGGCATTTTATATTATTTGTGGCTATTGTAAAGGGTGATGTTTCTCTGATTTCTTTCTCAGCCCTTTTATCATTTGTATATAGGAGGGCTACTGATTTTTTGAGTTAATCTTGTATCCTGCCACATTACTGAAGGAGTTTATCAGCTGTTTGGAGTTCCCTGGTAGAATTTTTGGGGTCATTTATATACAATACCATATCGTCTGCAAATAGTGAAAGTTTGACTTCTTCCTTTCCAATTTCTATACCTTTGATCTCCTTATGCTGTCTTAATGCTCTAGCCAGAACTTCAAGTACTATACTGAATAAATGTGGGGAGAGTGGACAGCCTTGTCTTGTTCCTGATTTTAGTTTAATCACTTTGAGTTTCTCTCCATTTAATTTGATGTTGGCTGTCAGCTTGCTGTAAATTGCCTTTATTATGTTTAGGTATGTTTCTTGTATTCCTGGTCTCTCTAGGACTTTTTTCATGAAGGTGTGTTGGATTTTGTCAAAGGCTTTTTCAGCATCTAATGAGATGATCGTGTGGATTTGTCTTTCAATTTTTTTATATGATGTATTACATTGACAGATTTTCGTATGTTGAACCATCCTTGCATCCCTGGGATGAAGCCTACTACTTGATCATGGTGGATAGTTTTTCAATGTGTTCTTGGATTCAGTTTGCCAATATTTTATTGAGTATTTTTGCATCAATGTTCATGAGGGAGATTGGTCTGTAATTCTCTTTCTTTGTTGCATCTTTGTGTGGTTTGGGTATCAGGGTAACCTTAGCCTCACCGAAAGAGTTTGGTATTGTTCCTTCTGTTTCTATTGTGTAGGACAATTTAAAGAGTATTGGAATAAGCTCTTCTTTGAAAATCTGGTAGAATTCTGCACAGAAACCATCTGGTCCTGGGCCTTTTTTGTTTGGGAGACCTTTAATGACTGTTTCTATTTCCTTAGGTGTTATTGGTCTATTTAAATAATTTATCTGGTCTTGATAACTGGTCTTAACTTTGGTATGTGGTACCTATCCAAAAAATTGTTTACTTCTTTCAGATTTTCCAATTTTGTGGATTACAAGTTTTTGAAGTATGATCTGATGATTCTCTGGATTTCCTCATTGTCTGTTGTTATGTCTCCATTTTCATTTCTGATTTTATTGATTTGAATGCTCTCTCTCTGCCTTTTGGTTAATGTGGATAAGAGCTTGTCTGTCTTGTTCATTTTTTTCAAAGAATCAACTCTTTGTTTCATTGATTCTTAGTATTGTTCTCTTTGTTTCTATTTCATTGATTTCAGCTATATTTCCTGGTGTCTATTCCTCCTGGGTGACTTTGCTTCTTTTTCTTCTAGAGCTTTCAGTTGTGCTGTTAAGTTACTAGTGTGAGATTTCTCCATCTTCTTTATGTGGGCATTTAGTGCTATGAATTTTCCTCTTAGCACTGCTTTCATAGTGTCCCATAAGTTTGGGTATGTAGTACATTCATTTTCATTGCATTCTAGGAAATCTTTAATTTCTTTATTTCTTGCTTGACCCATTGTTGATTCATTTGGGCATTATTCAGTTTCCATGAGATTATAGGCTTTCTGTAATTTTTGTTATTGTTGAAATCTAACATTAAGCCATGGTGGTCCGATAAAATACAGGAGGTTGTTCCAATTTTTTGTATCTGTTGATATTTGCTTTGTGACCAAGCTTGTGGTCAATTTTAGAGAAGGTTCCATGGGGTGCTGAGAAGGAGGTATATTCTTTTCTGTTAGGGTGGAATGTTCTATAAATATCTATTAAGTCCATTTGAGTCATAACTTTTGCTAGATCCCTTATTTATCTTTTAAGTTTCAGTCTGGTAGATCTGTCCAGTGGTGAGAGTGGGGTGTTGAAATCTCCCACTACTAGTGTGTGGGTTTTGATGTGTGATTTAAGCTTTAGTAATATTTCTTTTACAAATGTGGGTGCCCCTGTATTTGGGGCACAAATGTTCAAAATTGAGACTTCATCTTGGTGGTTTTCCCTGTGGTAAATATGTAATGTCCTTCCCGATCTCTTTCAATTGATTTTTGCTTGAAGTCTATTTTATTAGGTATTAGGATAGCTACACCAGCTTGCTTTTTAAAACCATTTGATTGGAAAGTCTTTTCCCAGCCTTTTTTCTCTGAGGTAGTGTCTGTCATTAAAATTGAGGTGTGTTTCTTGTATGCAGCAGAAGGATGGATCCTGTTTTTGTATCCATCCTGTCAGCCTGTGTCTTTTTATAGGTGAATTAAGTCCATTGATATTAATGGATATTAATGACCAGTGACTGTTAATTCCTGGTATTTTTTGTTGGTAGTGTTGTGTTTCTCTTCTTTTGTATTTGTTGATTTGGAAGTCTCTATTGCCTGTGTTTTCATGGGTATATCTAACTTCCTTCATTTGGATTTTTCCTTCTAGTGCTTTCTGTAGGGCTGAATTTGTGGATAGGTACTGTTTAAATCTGGTTTTATCATGGAATACTTTGTTTACTCTGTCTATGGTGTTTGAGATTTTTGCTGGATATAATAGTCTGGGTTGGTATCCACGGTCTCTTTGTGTCTACATAAGTCTGTCCAGGACCTTCAGAGTCTCCATTGAGAAGTCAGGTGTTATTCTGATGGGTCTGCCTTTATATGTTACTTGGCCTTTTTCCTTTGCAGCTCTTAATAATTTTTCTTCATTCTGCATGTTTAGTGGTTTGATTATTATGTGGCAAGGGGTCTTTTTTTGGGATCCAGTCTATTTGGTGTTCTGTAAGCTTCCTGTACCTTCATAGGCATTTTCTTCTTTAAGTTGGGAAAGTTTTCTTCTATGATTTTGTTGAATATATTTTCTGTGCCTTTGAGTTGGCATTTTTCTCCTTCTTCTATCCCTGTTATTCTTAGATTTGGTCTTTTCATGGTGTCCCAAATTTCCTGAACATTTTGTGTTACGACTCTTTTGGCTTTAGAGTTTTCTTTGACTGATGACTCTATTTCCTCTATTGTATCTTCAATGCCAGAGATCTGTTCTTCCATCTCTTACATTCTGCTGCTTATGCTTGCATCTGTAGTTCCTGTTCATTTACTCAGTTTTTCCATTTCCAGCATTCCCTCATTTTGTGTCTTCTTTATTGCCTCTATTTCAGTTTTCAAATCTTAGACTGTTTCGTTCACCTGTTTAATTGCTGTTTCTTGGCTTTCTTTAAGGGATTTATTGATTTCTTCCAATTTTTTGTTTGTCTTTTCTTTCATTTCTTTAAGGGAAAATTTCATTTCCTCTTTAAAGGCCTCTATCAATCAGTGCTGAAATCAATGAACTAGAAACAAAATATGCAAAGAATCAATGAAATGAAGAGTTGGTTCCTTGAAAAGATAAACAGACAAATGATAAGCTAAACTAATCAAAATAACTGAAATCTCCTAACCAATATAATGAGAGTTGAAAAGAGATATTAAAACAGCATTGCCTAGTTCGGTCCCATGCAGGTTCCCCAGCTGTCAATCTAGAGTCAGTGAGCTCCACTCCAACTAGCTTGGGTCAGCTGTCTCTGTGGGTTTCCCCACCATGATCTTGACCCCTTTGCTCATATAATCCCTCCTCCCTCTCTTTGTCTGGACTTTTAGAATCTTAGCTGGGTTCATCTTGATAGAGGGAGCCATTATGGGGTCAGGGAGAAACCTGGTGCTAGGGAAATTCCCAGGAATCCACAAGGACGACCCCAGCTTAGACTACTAGCAATAGTGGAGAGGGTACCTGAATTGGCCTATCCTGCTAATCAGATTGGTGAATACCCTAATTGTCATCATAGAGCTTTCATCCAGTAACTGATAGAAGCAGATGCAGAGATCCACAACCAAGCTCCAGGTCGAGCTCTGGGAGTCCAGTTGAAGAGAAGGAAGAAGGATTATATGAGCAAGGGGGGTCAAGATCATGATGGGAAAAATCTACAGAGACAACTGAACCAAGCTAGTAGGAACTCACTATGGACCAACAGCTGTGGAACCTGCATGGGACTGGACTAGGCCCTCTGCATAGTGGGGCAATTGTGTAGTTTGGTCTGTTTGAGAGGCCCCTGGCAGTGGCATTAGGCTCTATCCCTGGTGCATGAGCTGGCTTTCTTGAGCCCATTATCTATTTTGCTTACCCTTGATGCAGAGGGGAGGGGCTTGGATCTGCCTCAACTGAATGTACCAGGCTTTGCTGACTCCTCATGGGAGGCCTTACAATTTTGGAGGAGGAGATGGGAAGTGGGAGGAGAGATGCTGAGGGGAGCAGGAAGAGTAATGAGAGGGGCATCTGTGGTTCATAGGTAAAATTATTAAAAGTTTAAATAAATAGAAAAAGGTATCTCTTTCCTTGCTCTCCCTCTCTGTTCCCCCCCAGCTCAACCACCTGGTTCCCTAATGTTATCTTGCCACCTTCTCTTACCTCTCCCCATGCTCCCAATTTACTCAGGAGATCTTCACTATGTCACCTTCCTACAATGATCCATGCACGTCTCTATCAGGGTCCTCCTTGTTGCCTAGCTTCTCTGGGGTTGCTGAACTAGGCTCTCTTAATGTAGGTTACAGTTGTGTGGCTTGGGCAGTTTGTGGGACTACTGGCAGTAGAACAAGGATTTATCCATGGTGCATGAACTGGCTTTTTGGAGCCCATTCCCTATGCTTTGGGATACATTGCTCAGCCTTGATACAGGGGGAGCAGGATTGGTCCTGCCTCACCTTGACATGCCAGACTTTGTTGACTCCCCATAGGAAGCCTGACCCTCTCTGAGGAATGGATAAGGGATGGAGTGGGGGGAAGTTGGGGGGTGAAGGGGAGGAGGGGAGGGAGGAAGAAGTGTGGTTGGTATGGAAAATGGAAGAGTAATTTTTAATTTAAAAATTTTAAATTAAAAGAGTAATCTTTAATTAAAAAAAATTAAAAATTAGAAACCATTGCATGCAATTTCCAAAGAACTAATAAAAATCAGGAAATATTAACATTAAAAATTAAATCTGAAAGAAAATAAAAATGAATGAAAAAATTAAAGAAAGAATAAAAGAGCTCAAAGAAACATGTTCTAAGTTCCAGGACCTCATCAGAAAAATCCCTATACTGGGAAACTCCAGGGCAAAAAACAAGCAGTGGCAATAGAATATCTTTGGGTCAGTAATCATGTCATACTGTTGTTTTCAGCTGTGATCTCATATGGTACATAAAGATTTTTAAAAGAATTTCTACAACATCATATCATAAAATGTAAAAAACAAAATTAGAAAGACTCTCCCAACTAAAAACACCCAGGCCAGATAGATTCAGCACAGAATTCCACCAGACTTTCAAAGAAGAATTAACACTAATACTCTTCAAGTTGTTCTATAAAATAGAAAAAGAAGGAACACTTCCAAATTTGTTTTACTAAGCCAGCATTCTCCTGATACCAAAACCAGTCAAAAACCCAACAAAAAGGAGAAGTATATAGGCCAATCTCTCTGATGAACATAAACACAAAAATTTCCATTAAAATATTTGCAAGCCAAATTCAAGACCACATCCAAAAGATAATTTGACTTCATCCCAGAGAAGCAGGGATGGTTTGATACATGTAAATCAGTAGATTTAATCCACCACAGAGACTCAAGGACAGAAAACTCATGAGCAGCTCATTAGATGCCAAAAATGCCTTTAAGAAAATCCAACATCTCTTCATGATAGAAGTCTTGGAGAATCTAGGGATAGAGGGTTGATATCTCAACCTAATAATGACAATATATAAGTTCCCTGTCAACTGGTCTGAGGTCACAATTGTTATTAAAACAAAGATTATGTGAATGTTAAGTTTATATTTGTAAAGTCAAGGGTTTTCTGCAAAACTTCTGCCTTTCCTTTGATAGCTACAGAATTACATTGGCATTATAGGCAGGGTAATAATCCTACAGATGTTGCAACTGGGTTAAGGTAAAATTATTTGTTAATAGACTTTGTAAGAATACACTTACATATGCAGCATACACACACACACACATACACACACACTACAAGCCCACAACAAACATCATGACAAATGGAGAAAAACTGAAGTCGTTTCTTCTAAAATCAAGAACAAAACAAGAATGGCCACTCTTTCTATTCTTCTTCAATAAAGTCTTTAAAGTCCTTGGCAGAGCAATGAAACAAGGCGATAAAGGGGATACATATAGGAAAGATAGAAGTCTAATACACCTATTTGAAGATATGATTCTACACATAAAAGATCCTAAAGACTCCACAGGAAAACTAGAGCTGAAAAATACTTTCAGCAATGTTGTAGGATACAAAATTAAAAAACAACATCTCTAGTTTTCCTGTATATAGATGAAAAACATATCAAGAAACCATAAAAACAATCCATTCACAATAGGATCAAAAATATCTTGGAATAAATCTAATCAAGGAAGTTAAAGACTTGTACAATGAAAACTTTACACACTGAAGAAAGAAATGAAAGACAATACCAGAAGACGGAAAGATTGCTCATGCTCATAGTCTAGTAAGATTAATAAGGTGAAAATGGCCATCCTACTAAAAGTAATGTATGTATTCAATGTAATCCCTATCAAAATTCCAATGCAATTTTTCACAGAAACAAAAAAAAATCTCTATTAATATAGTAACACTACTGGAGGTATCAACATCCCGGATTTTAAATTATGCTACAAAGCTATAGTAACAAAAACAGCATTGCACTGGCAGGAAAACACACATTGATCAATGGAATAGAAATGAGGACTCACATACAAGCCTATGCTCCCGTGGCCATTGTTTTTTTGTATATAATTTATTTATTTTATTTTAAATGCGTTTGTGTTTTGCCTGCAAGTATGTTTGAATCAGATCCCCTAGAAGAGGAGTTATGGACAGCTGTGAGCTGCCATGTGGGTGCTGGGAATTGAACCCAGGTCCTCTGGAAGAGCAGCCAGTGCTCTTAACCACTGAGCCATCTCTTCAGCCCACCAGGCTACTTCTTTAGCCCAGTGATTGGTTCTGTTAATTTCCAAAACTTAAGATACATAACCAAATAAATATGTGCTATGTTAGTGGAGAGAACTTTGGAAATGACCGTTTTCATCAAGTCTGGGACTTAGCCATATCTACCATGTATGCCCCAGTTGAAGCAAAATATTACCAATTCCAAATGTATCTCTTGACTGGGAATTAGAGATAATAATACCTGCAAGGCCATTGTGAGTATTAAATGTGATAATATATAAAGTATCAAGTGCTTAGTAGTTTCTCAATAAATTTGTCTCTTTTCCATTCAAGAGTAAATATTAAAACAACCTAGGTGACATAGACCTGTGTAGCTAGAGTTTTCCTGCTTGGCCCACAATCAGGATAAATCTCTTTCACCTGCCAGTCCCACAGCCGCTCAGACCCAACCAAGTAAACACAGAGACTTATATTGCTTACAAACTGTATGGCCGTGGCAGGCTTCTTTCTAACTGTTCTTATATCTTAAATTAATCCATTTCTATAAATCTATACCTTGCCACATGGCTCGTGGCTTACCGGCATCTTTACATGCTGCTTGTCCTGGCGATGGCTGGCAGTTACTCCCTCCGCCTTCCTGTTCTTTTTATTCTCTCTGTTAGTCCCGCCTATACTTCCTGCCTAGCCACTGGCCAATCAGTGTTTTATTAGCAACACATTTGCCATACAGAACATCCCACAGCAGACCTGTGCTCAAACCTACCATTTTTTTTTAAAAAAAATGATGAAAATACATATTGGAGAAAAGACCAATGTCAAAAAATGGTGCCCGTCAACTTGGATGGCTTTGTGTAGAAGACAGTAATTAGATGCTTTACTCTCACCCTTTACAAAACTCAACTCCAAATGGATCAAGGAACTCAACACAAGACCCCATCCCATCAAATTGCTAGAAGAAAAAAGCAGGAAGTACAGTTCAAGTTACAGACACTAGAAAGAACAGGGATTTCTTTTATAGCTCCCTATTGACATTGCCAGATTGCAGGATTATATAGCATTTCATCTTTTATCTGTGAAAAGTAATAAGGAAATGTAGAGTGCATACAACCACACATTCCTTAAGTCCTGATGTCCCCAGGAAGCCCATATTTTCCCACCTTTCAAAGTTCTCCTGTTTTCTTATGGTGCTATTTCTAGGGATTTTTAAAAATATAAGTAAGGCAGACAAAATGTGGAATCAGTCCATTTTTGCAGAATTAGAGATTCTATTCTATATTATTTTTGTTTTTAGAATGTTTGCTAAGAGACTAAATGCTAGGTGTTGATGGGATTTAAAGAATACCGTCATTTGTAATTCCTCTAGAAGATTACAACATATTTGGCTAGCTAGATATAGTTGCATCGATGCATATGTTATATAGAGTTATATGACATTTATGCAATATAAAGTGTTAAAACTGTTAAAGTAGAAATGGTTCAGTATGAGCTGATGTAAAACAGGGGATATGACAACACAAGAATTGTTATGTTGGGAGCTAATTAATGACCAAAAGTTACTGATAGTTTTTAAAGCATTTGTAGTTCACCATTATGCATTAATTGGTTGTTATTTAGTGACTTGTTTGGGTGCTTGTTGATCAGTGATTGATACTGAAGAAGGAGCCACAGAAGTCTAGAAGAGAGAAAGAACTGCATTTTCACATCTGAAATTTAGATTTATTTGGAGAACATTAATACTAGTATAGCAATCTCACTTCATGCTCTACTTTCCAATTCCTTGTATATTCTCTTAGGCTCCTTTCTACCTATGGCCTGCCTTTTTCTCCTCCTTTGCTTGTTTCTTGCTGTCTTCCTTAAACAAATGTTTTCTGAGAGTTGTATTATATGAGTACCACATATTATGGCATGTACAATGGGTATGTGTATTCTTTCTTGGACCTTATATTCCCAGTAAGGGAAATTAGCTAAGCTCACAATTAATGACGATGAAAGTGTGTATGTGTGTATATGTGTGTATGTATGTGCGTGTGTATGTGTGTGTGTGTGTGTGTGTGTGTGTGTGTGTGTGTGTGTGTGTGACACTAAATGCATGAGCCTATGCAAAAACCAGAGCTCTCGTCTTAAAGGGAATAAGAGATAGTTTATTCTGGAGCCATTTTGAATGACTATGTCCCGGTTACTTGGATTTAGGTCACCACAAATTCCATGTTCCAGCGTGGAAGCAGTTTCATGAAATTTTATAGATTTACGGAAAAAAGAGAAGTCATAACTCAAAGTAATTTTAAAATACATTTTGGGGCACATCAGAGAGGCAGGTACATGAGATGGGGAAGCTTTTCTACAGGCCTCAGATGCTATCTGATGACATTTTTAGCTTTTGGGTTGGTGGGCCTGCTAAGTTAATTGATTCCAAAAGTTTTATTTTATTTTATTTTTTTATCTTTTAGTCACAGGATGTTAGTTCTGACACAGAGGAGGACAAGGAATGGCTGTTCAGGAGGGCTAGAACTAGCCCAAGATGAATTACCTAGCCTCTGGACCTGCAATATTCCAACCTCTCCACAGCACTACAGTTCTAATCAGTCCATCATCTCTGCAGACACAGCTTCTTTTCAGTTTTGGTTTACACATGTAACAGGAAGTCTCAAGACAATTGCTATTCCCATTTATATGTTCATAAATGTCATATATTTTACTCAGCATATATTCCACTCTCGTTTTCTGTAACACCCAACCCTCTGGCCCCAGCTGCCATACCCAGACTTAAATTTGCATTTCAAATGAAGATTAGTAATCAAGCAATGCTCATAAATGCAGCAGTTTGTTTTGGGAGCCAAGCTAAACATTTTTTGGAATACCCCAGAATGAGGATCATGGAGTAGAAAAGGCAAAGATGATCAAAGCTATTTACCAAAAAAAAAAAAAAAAGAAAGAAAGAAGAAAGAAAGAAAAGAAAAAAGTAATTCTGAGAAATGAAGTGATACATTTTAGTCTGATCCCAAATTAATTTAGAAATTCTCATTTTATAACCCAGTCATCCAAGTATTTAATAATCCTCCTATAAAATTTTGGTATGAAATGTTTCATTCAGCCCAGGAGTGAATTTTTTCCTGTATTTTAGAAAAAGTAAAAAGAAAAACAACAGATGTTGAATTATAGGAATAAGAATTTCAGATGGTTTATTTTCTTTGGAATTCATGTAACTTTAGGACAGATCCATTTATTTAAATTACATTTTACAGATGGTTTGTCTGAGAAGAGATTCCTCTTGGGAGTGAAGCAAAGAGCAAAAAAAGTAGAAATGAAAACAGGAAAAGGAAAGAAATCAGAGTTTGGCCTTCTCTTCTGCTCTGAGTCTTCATGGCTTCTAGTTTGAGTCTCCTTAGGTATGGATTATTTGTTGCAGTGTTTGCTGTACCAGCATGCAGGGCCTTCCATTCTGAAAGCATACAAACGACCTCTCCAACAAGACGGAGGAGCAAATTCTCTTTGCATTTTGCAACCAAGTTTTGGGTTTGCTGGACAGTTTGTTGCACTGCCATTCTCTGCAAAAGATGATTCTTCCATGACAGTTGTTTGTTTTAGGAAAAACATCCTGCATTCTTTGTGAGCCAAACACACACACAAGAAAACCTTTCATTTTCTCATCATTTGAGTAAAATGATATATGAAACAGTTTTGAGAATAAGTCTTTTTCAAGATGAAATTTTCTGGAGGCAATTACAGAACTGTTAGAAATGCCAACCATGGTGCTTAGTGACCATTCCTACTACTCTTGTCTCCTTGTGGTTGTTGGTGTTCTTTTACATTGACCCCTTTCTGCCCTCAACATCTGTATCACTCACTCCCAATCCCATTCCTTACTATCTTAATTCTCTCAGATCCTCATTCCTATCCACCAGTGCATTCATTTCATCAGTGGTATGTACTAGCTGTTCATAACTTTGGATAAAAAAAAAAACGCTATGTGGCTACTTATTGCAGTTTTAAAAGCCCAGGTGCCTTGATGATGAATCTCATCTTGGCCCTTCTAACAAAAG
This sequence comes from Peromyscus melanophrys, assembly GCA_902168415.1. Lineage (NCBI taxonomy): Eukaryota > Metazoa > Chordata > Mammalia > Rodentia > Cricetidae > Peromyscus > Peromyscus melanophrys. The sequence continues at coordinate 27,314 of CABHPR010157071.1, read as the reverse complement.
CACAGTTTCACAAGCTGTGTTTGTCTTGAAAGGCTCATCCACCATTGTGAATGTCCTTTCTCTAAAAAATTTAGCCTTAATTTTAATTTCTAGTCTGCATCTATTCATAAATTCCACTACTTTTTTTTCTTTTGTAAATGATTACACATTTGCAACAAATTATTATACTGATTTGTTAAAATATTAGATTCATAAATAAGCACACATAAATGTATTCCAAATAATAATGCAATTTTCCTGTTCAAATTTGTATAAACTATTCTGCAATATTTTCAATTTTAACATCATTTTGAAAATAGTACAATAATATAACTCACAAAAATAACTCATGTGAGAAAGTTATTGATCACCACGCTTACATGTCAACTAAGAGTATAGACACCTTTTCCTCAGCTGGCTAAGTTAGAGTGGGCTAGCGCCTCAGAAAGGCTCTTGATAGCTCAACAGGCTTTTTTTTTTTAAACAGGGATTTTAAAGTCAGAAGGCTGCAGTAACATCACATAAGGTGCAGGCTGAGAGTTCTTTTTCCTACAAGGGACCCTTTCTTAGCAGGGATGAGGAGCCTTTTGATTTGTAAACACCATATCAGGTCTTTTCTCAGGAGGAACCATTTGTTTATGTGGAGATCCTCTCCCAGCAGGGGAGGAGGAATCCTTTCTTTGGAAGATAGGAGATACTGTTTGTTTACATTTCTGATGACTTTGGGGAGGAGATGGAGTCTTAGGGTAACCATCTGTTGACAAGCAGGATTTGGCTCCAGAGGGGAGGAGGTGTGGGGTCAGGGTAATGAGACCTTTCCTAAGCCAGTACACATAGAGCTGTCATTTCTTTTTTTCCTTGGAGTCTAATACTATTTATATATACCAAAATGTATTCACCCACCCTCATTGATAATTTTGGCAGTAGTTTCTGGGGATTTATTAAAAGCCATACTGCTAAGAACGTATTATCTGAGATATACACAGACATTATTTCTAGACTTTATAAACTGACATTCCTCACGATGCAGTATGATCTTATACTATTTTATGCATGTTAATTAGTTAAGGAAATGGTTGGAACAAGATAATAAGTATGTTGAGTACATACAATAATAATATTTCCTGGGGCAACCCGTGGGGGTGTAGCAGGAATCTTAGAAGGTCTTATTAATAAAATCAAACCTGAGCCAGGTATTGGGGTGAACACTGGAAGGTCAGAGAGACAGAATAAGCCACAGCTATCTCACCTTGCCAGATCCTCAGCTGGTCTTGTTTCCTCAGACTGGAAGCCTCTATGTCCTCATATCCGAATGGCTCTCAGCTGAACTGTGCTTCTTGAAAGCCTGAATGCTTAACCAGGCCAAATGCTTAACCAGGCCAAATGCTTCTAGTTTCTGGTCCTCACACCTTATATACCTTTCTGCTTTCTACCACCACTCCCTGGGATTAAAGTCTTGCTTTCTGGGATTAAAGGCGTGACTCACCATGCTTTGCTGTATCCCTGAACACATGGATTTCTGCCTCTGGAATGCTAGGATTAAAGGCGTGTGCTACCACTGCCTAACCTCTGTTTAATATTGTGGCTGTTCCGTCTCTGACCCCAGATAAGTTTATTAAGGTACACAATATTTTGGGGAACACAATACCACCACATTTCCTCTCTTTTTGTCTAAAATTAAAAAAAAGCTTATAACTAATACAAGAAAAAATTATATCCAATAAGTATATACAATACACACAGTCAAGATTACATTAACGATGTCTAGTCCATTAACATTTGACAGATTCAGGCAGAAAACTTCATTAATATATTAACAATGTCCAGTCCAGTTTAACATTTGATAAACTCAGACAAAATTTTCATTACTTATCCTATTTAAAACTAGTAGTTCCTTTTTAAAAGTAGATTCCATAATCTCCCTTTATATCTTATCATATTCTCTCTCTTTTTCTTTTCATAATACATTCAGTAGTCTACCTTTTGTCATTTTTATATCTTCCCCTTTTTCTTCAGTGTAGATTCAGTGATCTACCTATTTATCCTATTATTTCTTTATCTTTTTTCTCAGAGTAGATTCAATGATCTATCTCATATCTTATCCTCTTTTTCTTTTTGCTTTCTAGAGGTGAAGATATCTTTAGGGGATCTATGAAAGAAAAATTTTGGGTTAATTCTCAAGTCCTGTATCATTTGTCCAGCCGCTGCATAATGAGAAAGTGCAGGGCTTGTTTCAAGTCCTTGTTCAAGTAGTCTGTCAGGCTGGATCATCTCAGCTAGCCATCTCGAAATTGTCCTAAACAGTTTGTAGTCTAAAGTCAATCTTTCCATGGTGTTAATCAGCTTAATGGCTTTACCATAGTCCATGTGGAATCATCATTGTGGGATCCTATCATCTTTTGAAGATTTCAAAGTTGCTGTCAGGCTTGGTCATGGTTCCCTGTAGATTTTTTTTTGTGCCTCCTCTGTGGTTTGGAGCAATCACAGTCTGACAAATGTCTGTCTCTCGAAACCATGACCATTCTTCCCTAGAAAGGAAAATCTTCACAGCAATTTCTCTCCACCATTTGTCTTGCCAAACTTTTCCAAACTGACCTTTGTCAATGCTTTCTTGTAACACGATGGTCCTGGCAATTCTTCTCTGAACAAGTAGCGGTAAATCCTTTGTCCCAGGTAGCAGCATCATTGCAGTCACCAACATGATGAGAAGAAGCCAGCAATTCGGAGCAGCAGCTTTTGCCTCCATGGTCCCACTGCCACCGTTTGTGGTTTGGTCTGGGCCAAAGCTTCTCCCAAGCCTCCTAGGCCAGCCTCAAACTCGGGATCCTCCTGCCTCTGCCTCCTTCAGCAAATCCAACAGGCGTGCACCACCACAACCAGCCGAGTGTAGCTCAGGTCTTTTCAAGAATTAGTACCACTAATGTTGGGCGCCAGATGTAGCAGGAATCTTAGAAGGTCTTATTAATAAAATCAAATCTGAGCCAGATGTGGATTAAGATGGTATAATGCGGTAGAAGTGCAGTCTGTAATCCAAGCTTGCAGAAGGCAGAGAGAGGCAAGAGGAGCACCATGACTTTTGAGTCAGTTTGGGCTATTTAATAGGTGTGGGATAATGGTGGATAGAACAGTGGATTAAGTCAGGATTAATTTAGTCACATGAGCCCATTAAGCAAAGACTGTATATTTAGTGTTGCAGCTCAGGGGGTTAGAGAAGATTCTATCAGTTTGCTTGGTTTTGTTTGAACCCTAGGTTGAAAAAAATGGCCCTCCAAGAATGATAGAAAAACTTCACATGCATCCTAGGACAGTGCAGAATGTTGTTGGGGGTTTTGACTCTTTTCTGGGGGGCTCGCCACCCAGCTCCCAGATAAATTCACATACAGAGTCTTATTATTACTTATGAATGCCCAGCTTTAGCTTGGCTTAGTTTCTAGCCAGCTTTCCTTATCTTAACTTATCCCCTCTACCTTTTGCCTCTGGGTTTTTCCCATTCTCTTACTTCTGTGAATCTTACTCTGACTCCATGGCTTGCTGTGTAGCTAGGTGGCTGGCCCCTGGAGTCCTCCTCCTTCTCTGGCTGCTCGTTCCTCCCAGATTTCTCCCTCTATATATTCTCACTGCCTGGGAGCCCCACCTATCCTTTCTCCTGCCTTGCTATTGGCCAGTTCTTTATTAGACCATCAGGTGTTCTACACAGGCACAGTAACACAGCTTCACAAAGTTAAACAAATGCAACATAAACAAAAGTAACACACCTTAAAATATTCTACTACACCAGAAGGCACACATTTCTCGGTAGTGTAGACCTTAAGGTAGCAAATATAACCACTCAACTGGAGAACTCAACCTACAGGTATCTCCAATCATAGCTACTATACTAGATGGAATTTCACTGTTCAAGCAAATCAACATACCTTTTGATACCTGCCTTATCTTATAAACACATTTTTTTCTCTGTATGTGTCCATAAGGGCCTTTAGAAGCAACTTTGTTTATGCTGGCAAGGCCAGCAATACTTTCCTGATAGATACTGAGCACCTTCACTTTCTACTAGCTATCAAACTAGTCCATTATAATAATGGTATTTGCTTTTGGGTAGTGAGAGTGACATAGCAACTAATCTAGTACTATTGGTGAGACATCAGCTTGTCAGAGGATGCAAAATTAATATAACTAAATTTTAGAGACTCCTACCTTGAATAAGGTTTTAGAGGCCCAGTGATATGGATCATGTCAAGATATCCCTTCTAAGGCGACAGGTAGTTAGATGTTTCTGGCTTCTTCTTACAGCCAACAAATGCATACAATACATTTGGAGCCTATTTAGATAGTGATGACAAAATAGTCCTCATTTGAATGTGTTGCTTTCATTCATTTGCCATATAACCCCAACAGCTGTTAGTTTTGAGTAAGGTCCAGAGCAAAATTCTGTAGAACAGGTGCAGACAGCTTTTCTTTCTACCTTGATCTATGAGATTTACAAATTGTTTAATGCCCAAAGGGCATAAAGGAGCTCACATGAACTGGCTCACTATCTTTTGCTTTATTTTTCTTGCTAATTTTGATCTGACAAAGCCTAGTTCAGTTGATTGAAGCCCCAACTTTTGCCTTCTTAGCTCTACTGAACTACTTACATCTGTCTTCTTTCTATTCTTTTTTGTTTGTTTGTTTTTTTTCGAGACAGGGTTTCTCTGTGTAGCTTTGCACCTTTCCTGGATCTCGCTCTGTAGACCAGGCTGGCCTCAAACTCACAAAGATCCTCCTGGCTCTGCCTCCCTCCCGAGTGCTGGGATTAAAGGCGTGTGCCACCACCGCCCGGCTTCTTCTTTCTATTCTTAAGAACAATATTGCATGTGGTACGTAATCACAATGAAGTTGGAGTCAGCCATAGATGTAAGAAAAAAGAAGCAGGGAAGCATATAGACTTGACCTCAAAAACTGAGACTGTTTCATTGGAACAGTGATGAGCCCCAACCTTTCCAGGGGATGAAGGTCAAATGCATTTAGAGGGGTTGGGGTACATGTATGTATACATAGGACACTGCCAGAAATGTACAGCCTTTTTTGTTGTTTTACTGGAAGCAGGGTTGGTAGTTTTCATACTTGGGCATATTGTTTCTGCAGGTGTAGCTGACTGGTCAGGCTGGGGCCAAGTAATACTTTATAGCTAGAAGCTACGGCCTGACTCAATTCCTCATCACCTGAGGCTATTATGCAACAATAGAGGAGAACAAACTGAAATTATTTGTAGGAAAAATAGATGGAAATAAAGATTATTATTTTATGGGAAATATTTTTGACTCAGAAAGAAAAGCAGCAAGTGGTCTCATATGCAGAATCTAGATTTAAATATGTATATGCACAAATACACATCCTGCAAGTAGAATGTAGGCCGTTTGGGAAGGAGAAATGGGTCCATGGGAGAGGGAGAAAGAAAAGAAGAGCATGATGTGTGACAATGCCATAAATAAACACAATTTAAATTATTATTTTATGTGTATGGGTGATCTGACTGCATGTCTGTCTCTGCACTATGTGTGCAGTGCTCACAGACGCCAGAAGAGGGTGATGGATCTCCTTGGACAGGAGTTACAGATGGTTGTGAACAATCATGTAGGTGCTTTTAACTCCTGAGCTACCTCTCCAGCCCCTATACCAGGTTTCAAAGCTATGTAGCTAAAAGGACTATTTCATTGTTCTTAAGAACATTTTTTACATTTCACCAGCAACTCTGCTCCCATTGTTTACGAGCTGACCAACGCAGAAAGGGAACAAGTAGCATAACGTGTTGGATTGGCTTAAACTGTTTGATTCTCACTTTGAAATCTTGGACCCACAGGTCCTAACTTCTGTGGCAATTCAAACATACCTCTTCTTAGTTTAGTCTGAATTTCTGGTTTTCCAGGAAAAATTTGGTCAGAGAAAAATGGCAGTCAATCATGACTAGAATTTCTCATATCTAATGTTATAAAATCTTTGTTATAATTATTTAATTACCAAGATATTTTTAAACTTTTTAAATTAAAATTTACAAACCTAACCTTTGTTAATTTTACATTTTCATGTTTTAAGTTTTTCTGTAATTTTGGAAAGTTGATCTGTTTTATATTCAAAATAAATATTTTTAATTACTTTATGGCCCAAAGTTTGATCAAATTTCATAAAAATTTTTTATGTGCTTGTGAGGAATGTGGACTCACTTTGCTTTTTGGGTATTAAGTGCAACATTTTATTTGCATCCATTAAGTCTAATTTGTTAATTATTTAAGCAAATCTTATATTATTTTTTATATTCTTGATCTAGGAAATCATAAGAGAAGGATGTCAAAATGTCACAATATGTTTACATAGATTTCAGATTCTAGTTACAGTTTTACTGATTGTTTCATTAGTTATTTATACATAGTCTACTGAATGAAAATATTGAAAGCTTTATTCTTCTGGTAAATGGAATATTTTATTATAATGGAACATCCTGCTTTTCCTCAAGAATGCTTTATTCTCTATTTTTGGCTACTACTAGAAATATGGTATGCTCTTTGAGTTTCCATGTGTCTAGGATATTTCCATATATTTACTTTTAGCATTTCTCTGCACTCACATGTCAGATGTGTGTTTTATAACAGCACATAGATACCTTTTAAAAAACAATGTCAAAAAAGTAGGACTTTTTAGTCCATATCAAGTATTTGTTGGTTGTTTGCATTTGCCTTCATTCTTGTCATCCTCTTTTTATAGTCTTTCTGACTAGCTTTACTCATTTTTTGAAAGTTAGAGTTGGGTATATATTTATCTATGGGCTACAAAGTAGTTTGATCTTTATTAACCCTTTCTACTTTAAAGTTTATCTTGATATGCTGACTTCTTTGAATCTGTACTTTTTATTATACTTTTCTTTGTTAATTTGGGATACATATCTACTACGTTAGTGAGTCCTAGGGAGGACTGGCTTTTATTATTATTATTAGCTTTAAAATGTTTAAATTGATCTATCATTTTTTCTTTTTCTTTTTGAAATTGTAATACAATTACATTTTTTTCCCTTCCCTTCCATTTCCTCCTTTCAAACCCTTCCATATCCCCTCCTTGCTCTTTTTCAAATTCATAGGCTCTTTGTTCACTAACTGTGATTGATTTTTCTATTTTTTTCTGGCAATAAGTTTATGTAGGATTGTCATTCCCTATATGACTTCACTATGTTTTTCAATAGATGTCTTTTCACACACATATTTAGATTGTTTGTTTTTGGAAACAGGACCTCGTTGTGTAAACCTGGATGTCCTGGAACTCTCTATGTAGGCCAGGCTGGCCTTGAACTCACTGAGATCCTCCTGTCTCTGCCTCCTGCATGCTGGGATTAAAGGTGTGTGCTACCATGTGCAGTCTCTATATTTTTCCCAAGTTATCATATTTACTAGACATCATTGTCACCCAGTTGTCATTAATCAACAACAACAAAACCACAGTCATAATAAGAAGCAGGAAAGAATGCACTGTACCTGTACAAAGTAAATAGTGCAATGGAAACCATCCCTGAAAAAGGCCTCATAGCTAAACTACTAGAAAAGGGCTTGTGTTCTTTTCTTTTTGAGTTTATAATATAATTAGACCATTTCTCCTTTTTCCTTCCTCCCTCCAAAGTCCTCCATATAACCCTCTTTGCTTCTTGTCAAATATATGGCCTCTTACTTTATTGATTGTTGTTACACGAATACGTTCCTAAAGACATCCTGCTTGGTCTGGATAGTGTTACTCTTATGTATGTTTACAGGGCTGACTGTTTGGCACTAGATAACCAATTGGTTTGCTCTTCCCTGGGGAGGAACACATCTATCTCTCCCAGGGTTGCTTTGCTGCCTATAGTGCTTTGTGTAGGGTTGAGGCCTTGAGATCTGTCCCCCATCCACTTTGGCATGTCTATTGGTTTTATCCTTGGTCAGCTCACGTTTACACAGTCATGTTGGTGAGTCTTTATGGGTATAGCTTCTGACATTACTAGGAGACACAATCCTACAGCAAACTTCCTAATCCTCTGGTTCTTACAATCCATCTAATACCTCTTTGACAATATTCTCTTGGCCTTAGATGCAGTAGTTATTTTTGTAGATGTATCCACTGGGACTGAGCTCCACAAGTCTGCATTTTAAGTGGCTGTGGTTTTCTGTCATGGCCTTGGTCTGTAACAAAAAGGACTTTCCTTGATAAGTAGTGAAGACTACACTTATCTGTGGGTATAAGGACAAAGGTTTATAGATTATTGTTAGGAATTATGCTGGTTTAATAAAATGATGGTTGTAGGTTCTCCTCCAAGATCCATAACTTCAATAGCCCTGAGTGGTTGGCTGGGTTCCAGTACCAAGTATGGTTTCTCTTTTGTTGAGCAGCTCTTAAGTCCAATTAGAGAGCTATTGGTTACTGCCAAGGCATGCATGGTACTACTGTACCTGTAGGGTTATTGTGCCATGATGGTCATTGTTGTGGTTCATAGGCATCATAGCTCTGTAGGACTATTGGTTGATTTCCTCCTTTGGAAACTTGTATGATGCCTTCTGGCACCATGTAAGCTAGTCCCCAGGGAGGGGCTTTCAGGTCAGTTCCAGATCAGCACCTTCTGGGCCCTGCATCTGAAAAGTCTGATGTCTTCAGCAATGGGCAGTCCTTGTGTTTTTTAAGCAGATTGTTTTTTAGCATCATTAGCGTAGTGTGATGTTTAACACAGAACTTCATTTTTGTTGAATTTATATTCTTTTTGTCTTTCCACTTCCAGGAAAATTTGAGACTGGACTAATAAGACCAGTCTAATAGAGGTGATGACCTAGAGTATCTGTCCTCAAGAAAAGAAAAAGAGATAAAACTCTAGCTTATATCAAACCAAGAGCATTAGAAGAGCAAGGCAATACACTTACCCTTTTATTCTTTCAAATGTATGTATCAAAAGCTTACTTAGTGACAAGGCTGTACAAGTACCATGTAGACAGCAGCGAAAAACAGGCATAGTTTCTGCCTCCATGAAGTTTATATTGAATAAAGAATAAAGATATCATAAATATCTAAGTTGAAAATGCAGGAGAAAACAGCCTATTTTTATTTGTTTAGTTTTTTCCCCAAGTCAAGATGCCATTGCCAAATGCAGTATCATTAAATGTTCTCTAAGTGCCTTAATGTTTCCTTACAAGAATTTGAAAACTTTGGCCTTTATATTTTGAATTATTTTTGCAGGGATCAGTAGGTAGAAGCCCAACCGCATTCTTTGCTTGTTAGGTGTGATTTTTTTCATTACTATTTGCTGAAAAGACTATCATTTCTTCATTAGATAATTAGAGTTACCTTGACAAAAATAATTCAATCAGATATTTGAAAGTTGATTTCTCTATTTTATTCCATTGGACTGTATTTCTGTCTGTATGCCAATACCATCCTATTCTGATTATCACATCTTTTACTAAGTTTTGAAATCCAAAGTTTCAGTCTTGGATTTTGTCCTTATTTCCCAAAGATAGTCTTCCCTAATTAAGATGTCTAGAGATTCTGTATGAAATGTAACTCCTATACCTCCTCCTCTAGGGGTGAAGCCCTACAAGAATCCCCCCATGTCCACTGGCATTGTGTTGTCATTTGTAAGACAGAAATAGAATTGTTTCCTTTTTCTTTCCAATTTGCATGTCTTGTTTCTTTTTCATGATTGATTGCTTTGTATAGAATACCAATATCATATTGAATAAGAGGGGTGAAACCAGAAGTAAATAGCTTAGGCTTTATTTTGGAAACAAACAGACAAACCCTATTTTAGCCTCTCACTTCGGAATGCTGTTGGTTTTTCATGTATTACCCTTATTATGGTGGCTGATACTCTTTTATTTCTTACTTGTTAGTGTTTCTATCATGAAATTATGTGACAATTACTAACTCTGCAATTTTGGAAGGTTCTTAACGTGTTATTTTGCCTACTATAATATGAGGAAAATAGTAGCATTTATTTCATAATCTGGGTAGCAATATAAAGTAACATCATTCATGAACGTTCAGAGCAGTGTTTGTTATTGATTAATTATATAGTTAATGATAAACACTGCTAGAGCCAAAAGAATAACGATCAGTGGCTTCTTGGGTATGAAATGTTATGAATGAGTAGGCTTATAGCCTCTTCAGTTAAATAGAGTAGGAGGTTTATAGAACTATAGAGAAACATAATCTTTACCTGTGCAATACAGTGATCTCTGCAAGTAATCCTGGATATATTGTCCTGGTTTTTCTTGATGTATTACTGACCAATATCACCAATAACAGTTTATTTATGCTACAGTAACGTAAGTCTAAGGCACGAATACTAGGTATTGAAGAAGATCCATAGTTGGCTATGGATTTAAATTGAGAAATTCAGTTGAAAATAAAGGTAAAGAAGAATGTAAAAATATAGACATTTTAAATGCTTGAAAAGGCTTTGATTCTACTGCTCTGCCTTTAGAACCTTGTCCCAGTTACAGTTAAACTGAAAGTGCAAGGAAGTATAAAGTAACGGCCACATTGTAATCCCCATATCTGAACTGGTTTAACATTCCTTTTTCAATAAGAACATTCTCTATCTGTGAGTAGAGAGAACCAAAGAATCTCCAGCTCCATCTAAAAGAACAGGATACTGGTTCATTCAAAAGAAAACACTTCACTATGGGTACCCTACATTCAATATTCCGTTATGTTTTTAGTAAAATGTTGGCAATCTACACAATTCAATGGCCATCTTCCCAGACAGATTATAAAGTTATTATGGGTGTCTGGAAAAGAAGACATCAAAATATAATCCAGGTAAGAGTTTAATAAAGATCTTTTGTAGCTTGCCTCACACAAATAACCCCACTTCTCATGTTGATATACACATTAATTATAGACATTACCATGATCGAATATGAGCAAAATAGAGGGGGAAACAAGTATAAACCAGACGAACAAAGAAGCAGCGTGAAACCCAGTATCAGGTCCTTAAAGCCTATTTGGAATAAGGTGGGGTCAGAAATGATGAAATAATTCTTATTAAGTCTGGACATGGGAGGATACCCATTCAGCACTTGAAATATCTAAGAGCCTAATAGCTATTTCAAGAATTTTTTTGAGACAGTAGAGAAATTACTGTTCCATTATCAAGAGTTTGAATGGAGTATAAACTTGAATGTTCAGTCAAAAGGCTTCTTCCTCAGCTCTAGAGAGTAAGCATAAGCATGGCCAGTGACAACAACCGTCATTAAATGTTAGAGCTGGTGGGAAACGTAGAAATTCTTCTGTTCACATCACAGTGTTTCAGAACACACCACAGATGCTCACAGAGGAGCAGAAATGCCACAGCATCAGGGAGTCCTTTGGGTCCAGAGTAGGGTCTTCCTGGTTCTAACCTTCTTATCGTAGAGTCATCTTCAGAGGCAAGGACTTGAATGGACATCATCAATTCTAACTCCTCTTTTCTATCCGTTTATCTAAGATACCTGTTCTAGATTAAAAATGCCATATAGAAATGGAGGTGATTAAATGTCTTTCTACACATGGAGATTTTCTAGGCCTTAACCAAAATGTCAAATTGCTTATTTTTTCTTAATAGTTTACTCTTACAAGAGAATATTTCAGAGTTATGTTAAGGATAAACAAGCATCCTTTAAATATTCCAATTTCAGTAACTTTTATTGAGAGATATGAAGGGAATTAAATGTCTTCAACCTCTAGAAAAGGCATGCCCTAGTTACAAATGTATGCAGACATTGAATGGTGCTGTTAAAATGCAAATATTTTATCTGAGAGTAATAATGCAATAAATCAGACTCAACTAGCCATATGTTGGCAAAAGTTTACCAGACACTCACAAGATCAAAATTCCAGCATGGACAGGGAAGGGGCTCCGGAGGCCCCACCTCTAGCTGAGGAGCTATTAGTGGTTAATGACTGCTTCCTGGAGCAGAGTCAGGTTTCTTCAAGGATCCTTCCCTTGAAGAGTCACCTGTGCTCCAGGAGATGGCTTTACACACACATACACAGGTGTCACTAAGCAGACCCAGTATGTTTTTTAAAAAAGGCTCATGAAATTTGGAAGAAAAAGTTGTAGTTGGGGGCCAGATAGAAAAGTAAATGGAGAGTGAGGAATTGGGCTGGAGTTGATTAAAAAACATTATATGCATGTATGAAAATTTTAAGCAATAAAAACAGACAATGAAAAAACATCTTTCAAGTTTAGTTTATGAGAGATAATTTCCACTAAAACATGAAAGCAGAAAGGAGATTATTGTAGAGCAGAAAGGGACCTACAGGAGGAGACAGGGTGCTAGGGAAGATGTTTGGAAGAGGACAAGAAGGAACAAAGTATGTATGAAAATGCAATAATAAAACTCATTAGCTTGAATGCTAATTCAAAGAACTAACTTTAAAATGATAAACATTCCTTGTAAGCCTATTCAGCAACATGATTATTGGTTTGTGCCACTGTGAATGGCTCTATGGGCCTAATGTACATATTTAGAAGTATTTTTCAAAATACTCTGTTGCATATTTGAGATTTCTGAGGAAGGTATACCTCAAATATTCTAATCATACACCTCAAGTGTTCTAATAGTAAACGAGATAGTTACCTGTGTGCATTTATGTACATAGGTTTGATTGCTGTAACTATTACATAATGTATGCAGGTATAAAATCCTTTTAAGACCTGTGTATATATTTAATACACAATTTACTTATCAGCTATTTCTCAATGAAACTTGGCAAGGACTCAAACATCCTTAATTATTTCATTTGAAATCTTTATTGAAACCAAACTGAGACCTAGGTGTGGTTGTACATAATTCTAGCCCATAGGAAGTCAAGAAAGAAAATCTTGCATTTGAAGCCAGCCAGGGATACACAGCAAGATTCAGGCCAGCCTTATAAGGAGACATATCTTAAAAACATCAAGAAGAAAATGAAAAACAAAAACAAAAAGAGAAGGAAGAGGAGAAAGAGGACGGGAGGAAGAAACCAAATTCATTATAAATGTATGGGTTTATTTTTGTATTGCCGATTTTATTTCTTCTATCCATCTTTCTACCCTTATATCATATTCATATCCTCTTGATTATTATTATTTCATAGTAAACATTAAAATAGTAATGTATGGATACCAACTTTTCTTGAAGTTTTACTTCTTCATTACATTTTCTATTTTTCAGACTTCATTTGGGATAGCTTTTTCTTTAGGCTTCTGTATATGTATGGTTTCCTTATTATAATATGCAGAGATGTTTTTTATGACTTTCTAACTTCAAATATCATATCTCTTCATGTTTAATATAAGGTCCTATCAAAAGCAGGCTTCTATCTGCTTACTTTTCTCTTTTGTACCTGTAGGTACTTGCAGGCCTACATTTGATTTTCATGCTATAGTCTTCACAATGCATTATTCCTTCTTTCAGAAACAATGGTCACTTAGTAAATTTAAAATGAAGAAATGAACTTCATATTTGCTGTCAGACATATTTCTAATGTTTTCCATTTCTTTTTGTATATTTAAATATCTACCTGTTTTCATTTTCCTTCTACCTGAAACATCTCATTTAATACGTCTTGTAGAAGCAGTCTATCGGTAGCAAATTTTCTAGGTTTTTTGCTTCATTTTTCTTTAGGAGTTATTTTTTCCTCCTTATAGAATTTTAGACAGCTTATTGTTCTCATGGGATTTTTTTATTATTAAGAAATTTTCTATTCATTTTACATAACAACCACAGTTCCTCCTCTCCTTCCTCCTCCCACCCCCAGCCTTTCCCCCCAACCCACCCCCCATTCCCACCTCCTCCAAGGCAAGGTCTCATGAAGTCCTGCCCCTAGCTGAGCAGCTATTGGCAGTTGACAGCTGCTTGAAGGAGGGAAAATAAGTTTCCCTCATGAATGCATTCCCTGAGAGGCTACCCATGCTCCAGGAAATGGTCCTACACCGATGCACATACTGATTATGTATGTGCAACACTTAGTGCACTTTGTAAAGAGAGCATATGAAAAATTTCCCGCTTCAGCATTAATTTGGAAGGGGGGAATTTTCAGAGGGTCTCATTTCTAGACAAAAAAACTACAAACAACTAATGATGACTGGAAGAAGGAGAACTACCATCTCGCAAATATGAGTCCCATTATTAGTTATCCAAAGCAGAGTGGTCAACTCAGAAATGATATGCACACAAACAACAAAATCAGACTCAACCAGTTGTATTTATATATAGTTGTGTGTGCAACACACATGCACACATACATATGTGTATACATACATACATATGTGTGTGTGTGTGTAACAATAATAGTCAAAGAAAAAGAGGTTATAAACTTGACAGTAGGGAGAGACATAGGAGGGAGATGAAGAAGGGTAGCTAGGAGATGCTAAAGGAGAAAGTAATGTAATTCTATTTCAATTAAATTTAATACAAATGTTTAAAAGCATATAAAGTTTGGAGGGAAAGTAGTGTTGGGGGTAGGGGAGACAGCTAGGGTAGATTTTTATCAAAACACATTATGTGCATTATGAAATAATCAATTTTTTTAAAGTTCAAAAAATAGTTCATCCAGCAACTTCAGTATCTATGTTTTAATAAAGCATGCATGCAATAGTCACCAAGACAAAATACCCTGTAGACCACAAAACACACCTTGAAACATTCAGATAATATGGAACACAGAATATATGCCCTTAAAGCATCATGTGGTTATAGTTAATAATACAATAATATCCAAGAGCAATTAACTGTAAATTAAACAGTATATCTCTAAATAATACATGGGTCAAAGAAGTATCAAGAAAATCTATGAAACATGTTTAAATTAAGTGCAAAGGAAAATAAAACATTTCCAAATTTGTGAAATGAAGGGTATGCAGTGTTTAGAGTGAAATTTATAACAGTGGGTTCATATATTAATATAAAACATTGGCCTAAAATAATAAGCTTAACCTTCCACCTTTAAAAAAAAGGAGTCAAAACAGGTATTTTTTTAAAAGCTTCTACATGAATGCTGTTTAAAATGCACAAAAACTGAAAATAGGTTGACATCCACCAACGCATGGATGAATGCTTAAACAAAACACACAGTATTTGCAAAAATGGAATATTCAGCTCTAACATTTAATGAAGTTCGGATACATGTTACAACATGAATAATCCTTCTAAATATGAAATTTAAATAGATTTAACACAAATTATCAAAAATTATCTTGGTCTTTTTGTGTATCATCTTGATTCAGAAAACAGAGCTAGAAATCAAATTAGCAGTGGTCAGGAGCAGAGAAGGGAAATAGGGAGACACTGCTTGATAGCTGCAAGATTTCCTTTTATAGTCATAAATTTGGTTTGGCACAAGACAGAATATTTACACAGTATTACTGATATATAGTAAGTGCACTCATTTCACACTTCAAAGAGGATAGAAAAACATACTATAGAAGAAAAAAGAATCTATGATTAATAGTATATAACATTAGGTATGCAATACAGTGTATTTCTTACCATATTAATTAATGACACATATCACAAATCAACCTTCAAAATCTGAGGGTCCACTGACAGAAATACTACAAACACCAAGCACTCATGAACCATACATTCTCTCCATCAGGTGGATGGAGAGATTCTAGGGCTTGTAAGAGGCTCAGAGTAGAAATATACATGTTTTAACAGGGTGACCAAGAAATTGCTTAGGGCTCACTGAAACAAATTTAAGGATTTATTAAACTCCTAATATTTGTAACATATACATCTACTTCCTAGGATGATAGGTGACATATTTCAGAAGTTTAATAAATGCTTAATTTAGTTCCAATGGACCATAAGAAACACCCTTGTGTGCATATGTAACCCACACACATACCTTTTCTGTGTTTTTTCTTTCAGTTACCTGAGGTCAACAGAGCCCAAAAATATTAAGTAAAAAATTCCAGAAATAAATAATTTGCAAGTTTTAAATTTTATTTCTTCCTGAGTAGCGTGGTGAACTCCTCCACCACAGTGTACTATCCTGTCAGGGACATGAATTCTCCATTTGTCTAACATATTCAGACTGTGTGCATTACCAACCTGTTAGTTACCTAGTGTCTTAGTTACTTTTCTATTGCTGTGAAGAAATACTATGAGCAAAGCAACTTATAGAAGAGTTTATTTGGCCTTAACAGCTTCAGAAGGTTAATTTAATCCATGACCATCATGGTGGGCAGCAAGTGGGCATGGCTCTGGAGCAGTAGCTGAGAGCTTACATGTTGAGACAAAAATCATGAGGCAGAGGGAGACAAACTGGGAATGGCATGGGCTTTTGCCTCCTCTAACAAGGCCACATCTCCTAATCCTTCCCAAACAGTTCCACCAGTGGGAGTGTGTGCAAACAAGTATTCAAATATATGTACCTATGGGGGCCATTCTCATTCAAACCACATACCTAGTAGTTGCCTTCTCTATCAGAACTATTATGGTATAATAGTGCTTGTGTTCAAGTAATCCTTATTTTATTTAACAAAGGTTCCAGAGCAAGGGTTGTGATGGTGACAATTTCATTGCTTATTGTTATTTTTACATTTTATTAGTCATTGCCAATATGTTACTGTGTTTAATTTAGAAATTAAACTGTATGTATGTAGGCATGCAGACAACTACGATATTTTTAATGTTGGCTATCAACAGCAGCTTCAAGCATTTTACCTGTAGATAAAGGAAAATTACTTTCTGTACATTAGTATGTAAATATGCATTATTCATACACATTATTCATATGTATATATTAACATATATACACATATTTTCACTTAAAGTTCAGCATTCTGTCATGGATGGCAGTGGGGACCATGAGGCACCACCCCTTTCTGAGGAGCCATTGGAAGTTAACTGTTGTGAGGGCATGGGGGAGTGTTGTTCATATATAGCCTCTACTAAGTTGGCCATGCTCTGATAAAAAATCCCCCAACTATGCTCATAAAAGAGACCATAATTAAACTAAGTGGTCGACAAAAAGGCATGAAAGTAAGATGAGGACTGCTTGGGAAAAGGAGGAGGTCAGCAGCAGCGGGAGAAAATAGAGTAAAGGGGGGTGAATATGACCACAATGTAATGCGTGGCACGTCAAGAAAACATACTTAGACAACAGTTTTTTAAAAACTGATGTAAGAAATGCACACTTACTATGACTAAGAAAAGTTATTCTTCATTTTTTACAAATTAAAAAAAAAAACTATAATCCGATTAAGATGCCCAACAGCTCTGGGCAGTGGTGACGCACGCCTTTAATCCCAGCACTTGGGAGGCAGAGGAGGCAGATCTCTGTGAGTTCGAAGCTAGCCTGGTCTACAGAGTGAGTTCCAGGATAGGCTCCAAAAGCTACACAATGAAACCCTGTCTTGAAAAACCAGAAAAAAAAAGATACCCAGCAGCATTTGGAACCATAGTAAAAGGATCAGGCTTTAAACACGCAGCAGATGGCAAAACGTGTGTCTTTCCCAAGTCCTCACTTCATATTAACAAAACAACCACACTCTGCTGCATTTGATTGCTCTTGTCTGTGTCTCATTGGTCATCCAGCAAAGCCATTCCCTCAACTAGACAATTTGGAAGGCCTGTGTGGTTGCTGACTCAGACAATTCCCAGTATTCAGGTGGCTAAGGAAGAAGGCCAGCTTCAAGTTAGTTACTTAGTGAACACTAGACCAGCCAGGGATACGCAGTAATATGCTGTCTCAAAAGCAAAAGAAAAGTCCCCAAATAAAGCACACATTTGGAAAGTTATGCCACTCATTTTCAGTCTTCATGTTGCATAGCTAATGGAAATAAAGTAGTGACATCAAAGTAAGTAAATATCTCATCAGAGATGGAAAAATACTCCAGAGTATATATGTTTCTTTTAAAGCTTATGGAGAGATTTTGGTCTAAAACATATTTTTTAACCAAGACATAGAATAAAGTGTAAGAGATGGGATGTAAGTTACTGGTAGAAGGTTTACCCCACACACATAGGGCACTACCTTGAGGCGTTTAACTAATTATTCTGTATCAGTAAGAAATTGGGAGTCCGATATTAGGGTAAGAACCCAAATGATCAGAGGAGCTGAGGAGAAACCACAAGTCACCTCCTACCTCTTCTCTTCCCCTCTGAAAGGGCTGAGATCCTCTCTCAAGCCACCTTACTACTTCCTGTCTCTTATCTGTACAGTCCTTCAGATCTCTATGGTTAATGCTGGTCAGCTAGTGGCTAGCTCTGCCCTCTGACTCAACGCAAACTTTATTTTCAGAATGAAATCAGAATATCACACAACACTACCTTTCATGCCTAGCACTAACTTCAGTAACATTAAGTCACACAAAGACATAAACAAAGAGGAGGCCAGATAAAACAGTGAAAGAAGAATTTGAGTGGGTGATCCAAACATACCATATTCGACACACAAGGAGAAGGTATGAGAACACACTGCCTGCACAAAACGTTATGAAGCCCTTGCCCTCTGTTTTAATGCCTTGTCAATACATCTGCACTAATCTGTATATAGTGATCGGTTCACGAATGTACTTTTACTTTATCTAAATGCTCATCCACGTAGCAAACTCTTCATTCAAATCCGTTCACTGTATCTTGGGGATGGTACTCGATGTTAGGGATCCATACACAAAGCCAAACTACACCCTTACTTTTTTTTATTAAGAGAATATCTATTCATTTTACATATCAACCACAGATTCCCTCTCCTCCCTCCTCCCACCGGCCCCCAGCCTTCCCCCAACCCACTCCCCATTCCCACCTCCTCCAAGGCAAGGTCTCCCATGGGGAGTCAGCAGAGCCTGGTACATTCAGTTGAGGCAGGTCCAAGCCCCTCCTCCCTGCACCAAGCCTGTGCAAAGTGTTCCACCATAGGCACTAGGATCCAAAAAGTCGGCTCATGCACCTGGGACAGGTCCTGATCCCACTGCCTGGGGGCCCCCTAAACAGTTCAAGCTAAACAACTGCCTCACCTATCCAGAGGGCCTAGTCCAGTGCCATGGGGGCTCTTCAGGTATTGGTCCACAGTTCATGCATTTCCACTAGTTTGGCTAGTTGTCTCTGTACTTTTTCCAATCATGGCCTCCATATCTCTTGCTCATAGCATCCCTCCTCTCTCTTGTTGATTGGACTCCTGGAGCTCTGCCTGCCTGGGACCCAGCCGTGGATCTCTGCATCTGCTTCCATCAGTCACTAGATGAAGGTTCTATGATGTCAGTTAGGGTATTCAGCCATCTGATCACCAGAGTAGGTCAGCTTAGGCACCCTCTTAACCATTGCCACTAGTCTATGATGGAGTCATCTTTGTGGATTCCTGGGGACCTCCCTAGCACTCTGCTTCTACTTAGTCCCATGGTGTCTTCATTTATCATGGGGATCTCTTTCCTTGCTCTCCCTCTCTGTTCCTGATCCAGCTCTGACCTCCTGCTCCCCTAAGCTCTCATTCACCCATCCCTTGTGTTCCATTGCCCCCCATCACCCCCAGTTTGCTCATGTAGATCTCATCCATTTCTCCATCACTGGGCGATCCCTGAGTCTATCCTAGGGTCCTACTTACAAGCTAGTCTCCGTGGAGCTGGGGGTTGCAGGCTTGTTATCCTTTGCTTTACATCTAGTATCCCCTTATGAGTGAGTACATACCATGTTTGTCTTTCTGAGTCTGGTTTACCTCACTCAGGATAATACTTTCTAGCTCCCTTCATTTGCCTACAAACCTCACGATGTCATTTTTTTTCTGCTGAGTAGTACTCCATTGTATGTATGTACCACATTTTCTTAATCCAGTCTTCAGTTGAGGGGCATCTAGGTTGTTTCCAGTTTCTGGCTATTACAAATAGTGCTGCTATGACACAGTTGAGCATGTGTCCTTGAGATATGGTTGAGCATTCCTTGGATATATGCCCAAGAATGGTATAGCTTGGTCTTGAGGAAGATTGATTCCCAATTTTATGAGAACTTGCCATACTGATTTCCAAAGTGGCTGTACAAGTTTGTACTCCCACCAACAGTGGAGGATTGTTCCCCTTGCTCCACATCCTCTCCAACATAAGCTGTATTCAGTGATTTTGACCTTAGCCATTCTGACAGGTGTAAGATGGTATCTCAAAGTAGTTTTGGTTTGCATTTCCCTGATGACTAAGGATGTTGAACAATTCCTTAAATGTCTTTTGGCCATTTGAGATTCTTCTGTTGAGAATTCTCTGTTTAGCTCTATATCTCATTTTTAAAATTGGACTGTTAGGTATTTTGATGTTTCTTTTCTTGAGTTCTTTATATATTTTGGAGATCAGCCCACTGTTAGATGTGAGGTTGGTAAAGATCTTTTCCCATTCTGTAGGCTGTTGCTTTGTCTTATTGACCATGTCCTTTGCCCTACAAAAGCTTCTCAGTTTATTAATTGTTGCTCTCAGTGTCTGTGCTACTGGTGTTATATTTAGGAAGTGATCTCCAGTGCCAATGCATTCAAGAATACTTCCTACTTTCTCTTCTCTCAGGTTCAGAGTAACTGGATTTATGTTGAGGTCTTTGATCCACTTGGACTTAAGTTTTGTGCACGGTGACAGATATGGATCTATTTGCAATCTTATGGTTATAACAAATGGTTATACCAGCACCATTTGTTGAAGATGTTTTCTCTTTTTCATTGTACAGTTTTGGCTTCTTTGTCAAAAAATATGTGTTCATACATATGTGGATTAATGTCAGTGTCTTCAATTTGATTTCATTGGTCCACATGTCCATTTTTGTGCCAGTACAAAGCTGTTTTTATGACCATAGTTCTATAGTAGAGCTTGACGTCAGGGATTGTGATGCCTCCAGAGGTTGATTTATTATATAGGATTCTTGTAGCTATCCTGGGTTTTTGTTTTTCCATATGAAGTTGAGTATTCTTTCTAGGTCTGTGAGGAATTGTGTTGGGATTTTGATGGGGATTGCATTGAGTCTGTAGATTGCTTTTGGTGAGATTGCCTATTTTCTATGTTAATCCTGCCTATCCATGAGCATGGGAGATCTTTCCATTTTCTGATATCTTCTTCAATTTCTTTCTTCAGAGACTTAAAGTTCTTATCATACAGGTCTTTTACTTGCTTAGTTAGAGTTACCCCAAGGTATTTTATATTATTTGTGGCTATTGTAAAGGGTGATGTTTCTCTGATTTCTTTCTCAGCCTGTTTGTCATTAGAATATAGGAGGGCTACTGATTTTTTGAGTTATCTTGTATCCTGCCACATTACTGAAGGTGTTTATCAGCTATAGGAGTTCACTGGTAGAATTTTTGGGGTCACTTATGTATTCTATCATATCATCAGCAAATAGTGAAAGTTTGACTTCTTCCTTTCCAATTTCTATCCCCTTGATTTCCTTTTGTTGTCTTATTGCTCTTGCTAGAACTTCAAGTACAATATTGAATAAATATGGAGAGAGCAGACAGCCTTGTCTTGTTCCTGAATTTAGCAGTATCGCTTTTAGTTTCTCTCCATTTAATTTGATGTTGGCTTGCTGTAAACTGCCTTTATTATGTTTAGGTATGTTCCCTGTATTCCTGATATGTCCACGACCTTTATCATGAAGGGGTGTTTTTTTTTTTTTTTTGTTCAAAGGCCTTTTCAGCATCTAATGAAATAATCATGTAGTTTTTTTCTTTCAGTTTGTTTATATGGTGTATTACATTGACAGACTTTCATATGTCTGTTTGCCAATATTTTATTGAGTATTTTTGCATCAATGTTTATGAGCGAGATTGGTCTGTAATTCTCTTTCTTTGTTACATCTTTGTTTGGCTTGGGAAGCAGAGTAACTGTAGCCTCCTAAAAGGAGTTTGGTTCCTTCTGTTTCTATTGTGTGGAACAATTTAAAGAGTATTGGTATTATCTCTTCTTTGAAGATCTGGTAGAATTCTGCTCTGAAACCATCTGGTCCTGGGCTTTTTTTGGTTGGGAGACTTTTAATGACTGTTTCTATTTCCTTAGGTGTTATTGGTCTATTTAAATAGTTTATCTGGTCTTGATTTGACTTAGGTATGTGGAACTTATCCAGAAAATTGTCCATTTCTTTTAGATTTTCCAATTTTGTGGTGTACAGGTTTTTGAAGTATGACCTGATGATGCTCTGGTTTTCCTCATTGTCAGTTGTTATGTCTCCCTTTTCATTTCTGATTTTGTTAATTTGAATCCTCTCTCTCTGCCTTTTGGTTAGTCTGGATAAGGGCTTGTCTATCTTGTTGATTTTCTCAAAGAACCAATTCTTTGTTTCAATGATTCTTTGTATTGTTCTCTTTCTTTCTATTTTATTGATTTCAGTTCTCAATTTGATCATTTCCTGGTGTCTATTCCTCCTGGGTGACTTTGCTTCTTCTTTTTTTTTTTTTTTTTTGGTTTTTCGAGACAAGGTTTCTCTGTGTAGCTTTGCACCTTTCCTGGAACTCACTTGGTAGCCCAGGCTGGCCTCGAACTCACAGAGATCCACCTGCCTCTGCCTCCCGAGTGCTGGGATTAAAGGCGTGCGCCACTAACGCCCAGCACTTTGCTTCTTCTTGTTCTAGAGCTTTCAGGTGTGCAGTTTCTTCTCTAGTATGAGATTTCTCCAACTTCTTTATGTGAGCATTTAGTGCTATGAATTTTCCTCATAGCACTGCTTTCATAGTGTCCCATAAGTTTGGGTATGTAGTACATTCATTTTCATTGAATTCTAGGAAGTCTTTAATTTCTTTCTTCATTTCTTGCTTCACCCATTGGTGATTCAGATGAGCATTATTCAGTTTCCATGGGATTGTAAGCTTTCTGTAATTTTTGTTGTTGAAATCTAACTTTAAACCATGGTAGTCTGATAGAATACAGGAGGTTATTCCAATTTTTTTGTATCTGTTGAGGTTTGCTTTGTGACTGAGGATGTGGTCCATTTTAGAGAAGGTTCCATGGGGTGCTGAGAAGAAGGTATATTCGTTTTTGTTAGTGTGGAATGTTCTGTAGATATCAATTAAGGCCATTTGAGTCATAACATCAGTTAAGTCCCTTATTTCTCTGTTAAATTTCGATCTGGCAGATCTGTCCAGTGGTGAGAATGGGGTGTTGAAGTCTCCCACTATTTAATGTGTGGGGTTTTATGTGTGATTTAAGCTTTAGTAATGTTTCTTCCACATATGTGGGTGACCTTGTATTTGGGGCATAAATGTTCAGAACTGAAACTTCATCTTGCTGGATCTTTCCTGTGTTGAGTATGTAATGTCCTTTTTGATCCCTTTTAATTGATTCTAGTTTGATGTCTACTTTGTTGGATATTAGGATAGCTACACCAGCTTGCTTAAGACCATTTGATTGGAAAGCCATTTCCCAGTCTTTTACTCTGAGGTAGTACCTATCTTTTAAGTTGAAGTGTGTTTCTTATATGTACCAGAAAGATGGGTCCTGCTTTCGTATCCATTCTGTTAGCCTGTGTCTTTTTATAGGTGAATTAAGTCCATTGATATTAAGGGATATTAATGACCAGTGATCATTAATTCCTGTTATCTTTTGGTGGTAGTGTGTGTATTTCTCTTCTTTGGGATTTACTGCTCTGGGGTTATCTACTGCCTGTGTTTTCCTGGGTGTATCTGACTTCCTTAGGTTGGAATTTTCCTTCTAGTGCTTTCTTTATGGCTGGGTTTATGGATATGTATTGTTTAAATCTGGTTTTGTCTTGGAATGTCTTGTTCACTCCATCTATTGTGATTGAAAGTTTTGCTGGGTATATTAGTCTAGGCTGGCATCCATGGTCTCTTAGTGTATGCATTACATCTGTCCAGGTCCTTCTGGCTTTCAGTGTCTCCACTGAGAAGTCGGGTGTTATTCTGATGGGTTTGCCTTTATAAGTCACTTGGCTTTTTCCTTTGATTCTCTTAATATTATTTCTTTATTCTGTATGTTTAGTTGTTTAATTATTATGTGAAGAGGGGAATTTTTGGGGGGTCTAGTCTGTTTGGTGTTCTATAGGCTTCTTGTATCTTCATAGGTATTTCCTTCTTTTTTTTTTTTTTTTTTTTAATTCGAAGCTGAGGACCGAACCCAGGGCCTTGCGCTTGCTAGGCAAGCACTCTACCACTGAGCTAAATCCCCAACCCTGGTATTTCCTTCTTTAAGTTGGGAAAGTTTTCTTCTATGATCTTGTTGAATATATTTTCTATGCCTTTGAGTTGGTGTTCTTCTCCTTCTTCTATCCCTATTATTCTTAGTTTGGCCTTTTTATGGTTTCCCAGATTTCCTGGACATTTTGTGTTATGACATTTTTGGCTTTGGTATTTTCTCTGACTGACGAAACTGTTCCCTCTATTATATCCTCTACACCAGAGATCCTCTCTTTCATCCCTTGTATCCTGTTGGTTATGCTTGCATCTGTGTTTCCTGTTTGTTTACTCAGATTTTCTATTTCCAGCATTCCCTGTTTGTGTCTTCTTCATTGTTTCTATATCACTTTTCAAGTCTTGAACTGTTTCCTTCACCTGTTTAATTGCTTTTTCATGGTTTTCTTCGCTTTATTTAAGGGATTTATCTATTCCATTTTTTATTTGTCTTTTCCTCAATTTCTTTATTGATTTCTTCCAATTTTTTGTTTGTCTTTTTCTCAATTTCATTTTTCCTTTTTTTTTCTTGAAAGGCCTATAGCATCTTTATGAAGCTATTTTTAAGGTTACTTTCTACTGCTTCTTCTACATTGTGATGTTCAGGTCTTGCTGTTGGAGGAAGGCTAGGTTCTGGTGATGCCATATGGCTCTTCATGTTGTTGTATGTATTTTTTCCTTGACGTCTGCCCATCTCCTCTTCTAATAGGTATAAGAGGTGCCTTTTGTCTGAGCAAGTTGCTATTGTTCCACTCTGTGCTTGTTGTGTCTGTGTCTCAGGGGGCCCCTCTGGGTCCAATCTGGGCTCTTGGTCTAATTGGAGCTGGCAGATTCTGTATTTCAGGGAGCTGCTCTTGGCCTAACCCAAGCTAGTTGATTCTGTGACTCACAGAGCCACTCTTGGTCTTATTGCGGCTCTTGGTCCAGTCAGAGCTAATAGATTCTGTGTCTCAGAAGCTTCTCTTGGTCCAATGAGAGCTGGCAGATTTTATATATCAGAAAGTTACTCTTGGTCCAATGAGAGCTCTTGGTCCAATGAGAGCTCTTGGTCCAATGAGAGCTGGCAATTTGTTTTCCCTGCCTCAGAAAGTTACTCTTGGTCAAATGAGAGCTGGCAGTTTGGTTTCTGTGCCTCAGGAAGTTACTGGGGTCACAGGCTGATGGTTATTGGGGAAGGGTGTGGAACTTTTAGATTACAGGGTCCAATGGGGGGTTTCAGTGGGGGAGCTTTCCTGCAGGAGTTTTCCCTGCTGGCTGGCAACTGGGGCAGAGTTGGGTGGGGGTTCCCCAGGATTGGTTGTGTCCCAGGGCCTGGGTCCTAGGGGAAAGACTCTCTGGATATGAAAAGAGTCACTCACCTCTTGTTCCAATGAGATCTGGCGGGTTGGTTTCCATGCCTCAGGAAGTTACTGGGGTCACAGGCGGGTGGGTATCAGGGTGGGGTGTGGAACTTGTAGATTCCAGGGTCCGATGACACCCTTACATTTTTATCTTCCAGAATCTGAAAAGGAAACTGATAAACATTTGTGTTGTTTCTTGTTTAAGGGACATTATCATTTTCTTTTTTAAAATTTTCTTTATTAAGAAAGTTTTTATTCATTTTACATACCAACCACAGATCCTCCTTTCATCCTCTTGCTCCCCGCAGCTTAACTCCCTAACCCACCCCCATCCCCTCCTCCAACAAGGCAAAGTCTCCCATGGGGAGTCCTCAGAGCCTGATACATTCAGCTGAGGCAAGATCAAGCCCCTTCCCCCTGCATCAAGGCTGTGCAAGGTGTCCCACCATAGGTACTAGGCTCCAAAAAGCCAGTTCATGCATCAAGGATGGATCCTGATCCTACTGCAAGGGGTCCCTCAGGCCAAGCTACACAACTGTCTCACTTATGCAGAGGGCCTAGTACAGTCCCATGCAGGCTCCACAGCTGTTTTTCTAAAGTTCATGAGTTCTCACTAGCTTGGTTCGGTTGTCTCTGTAGATTTCCCCATCATGATCTTGATGCCCCTAGATGGATTTATTTGTTTTCTGAGGTATATGGCCTTCATGCATGTCTGTCCACTACATGCAGTACCAAAGAGGCCAGCATATGGCATTGTATCATTTGGAACTAGGGTTAACTGTAATGTAGGTTCTCGAAACAGAACCTAGGAATTCTGCAAGGAGGGGAATAAGTGCTCTTAGCTGCTGAGCCATCTCTTCAACCCCAGCTTTTTAGATGCTATTAATAATGGCATTGTTATAGTTGAATCTGAAATGTACCCAACAGGGCCATGCTTTTTGAATGCTGGGGGCCACAGTCTACTTTTGGTCTGTCATGAGGTGAAGAAGCTCTTCAGTCACACACTCCGACTACCATGATGTTCTGCCCAAGTTCATAGGGCCAAATGAAAATGGGATGAAGCCTCGGAAACTATGAGCCCAAATCAATTCTTTCTCCCTTCAGTTGTTTCTGTCAGATGTTTGGTGACACTAATGGGAAAAGTTACTTACACAGTTACGAATACTTACTCATGGCTTTCCATGGACTTGTGCCATAGGAATGTAGCAGTGAAATTTCCTTGACATATGGAATCCATGGCATTAATTAATAACTATCAATAACTGTACATGTCATAAATAATAAATGACAAGCTCCATAACCAAGATTTGGTTAATACCAGAGCATAGATAGCATGGTGATATCATAAGGCTATACTGGCCAATGAAGTTGTAACTCTCATAGTTTTCAAAATAGCTGTGCTATGTTGAACAAACACAGTTTGTTGAACCATTCATGACTATAGTTTAGTTGTTTGAGAAACTGTTGAACTGTTTCTCAATGAGGCTACACTGTTTTCTTTCCCTCTAGCGATACATGAAGATACTCATTTAATGTCTCTTTTCAACATGGTACTCAACAATTTGTATCTTATATGTTTTATCTACATTGTTCAATAAATAATGTTGTTGGGAACCTTTTCATGTACTGGTTGATCATTCATGTATGTTGACTTGTAATGTACATTGCAGCTTCTCATCTACTCACAGCTATATTTTTTCTTCTTATTTTTGAATTGTAAAAATTCTTTATCATAGTACATGGTTTAGAAATTTTTTCTCAGTCTGGGTTTACATTTAATTTAAAAAATATTTATTTTTATGTTTACTTCTGTCTATGTGTTTGGGGGGAGGCACCATGCGCATGTGACTGCAGAGACCAGAAAAAGGCATAAGAAAAACAAACAAACAAACAAAAAAAGAC
>CABHPR010157070.1:5670-21235 GCA_902168415.1 Peromyscus melanophrys | reverse complement strand
TTTTTTTTTTTTTTTTTGGTTTTTCGAGACAGGGTTTCTCTGTGTAGTTTTGCACCTTTCCTGGATCTCGCTCTGTAGACCAGGCTGGCTTCGAACTCACAGAGGTCTGCCTGGCTCTGCCTCCCGAGTGCTGGGATTAAAGGCATGTGCTACCACCACCCGGCTAACTGTGTTTTTTTTTTTAAGTGAAAGGAATGCCCTGCCTTCAGCATCAATCTTTAATCCTCTTCCTAGGGATTGAAGTCATCCATGTAACAGTTTCAAAGCTTTGGGGAATTGACTTTGGGTTCTTCTGTCAATGGAATATCCAAGGCTTTTCTCTAGAGCAGTGGTTCTCAACCTTCCTAATGCTGTGACCCTTTAACACAGTTCCTCATGTTGTGGTGACCCCTCAATCATAAAATTACTTTTGTTGCTACTTCATAACTGTAATTTTGCTATTGTTATGAATTGTAATGTAAAAATCTGAGACGCAGGAGATCTGATATGCAACCCCCAAAGTGGGTCATGACCCACAGGTTGAGAACCACTGTTAACTCATGTTGGCATGAACTGTCAGCAGTGGTGGAGGAAGAGATAGTCCAGAATGGCCACCAGCAGCTTGAGATACTTTCTTATCTTTTAGGAACACTTCACTCAGGTAAAGTCAAATCCTTGGCTTTACCAGAGAAAAGAATTTCAGGGTTAGCTTAGCAAAAGACAGAGTAGGAATTTGTCAAAGGATGCTTATGTTCTAAGCAAAGAGTTTATTTCACAAGTTAGTTGAGAGAGAGAGAGAGAGAGAGAGAGAGAGAGAGAGAGAGAGAGAGAGAGAGAGAGAGAGTGAGTGTGTTAGTTTGTGTGTCACAGTGAATGTGTTGAGGTCAGAGGACAACCTCAGGTGTCCATCCCTATTGTCCACCTTGCTTGAGATGGAGTCTCTTCTTGACCACTGTACAGCCTGACTCTGGCTGGCTGCCCCACAAGCTTCCAGGGAATCGCCTGTCTCTACCTGGCCTCCATCTCGCCAAGGAACGCTGCCATCACAGATGTGTATGCCATACCCTACTTTTACATTGTTTCTAGGTATTTGAACTAGGGTCTTTCTGTTCACACAGAAAACACGTCTTCCACTGAGGCATCTCCACAGGCCCCTAAAAGACATTTTCAATATAGATCTCAGGCATGAGGTTAATTCTAGAGGTGCTTGGGCAGAAAGCAGGGTGCGCCTGAGAGCTGAGGGTGAGCATCTCAGGAGAGTCTTAGTGTATAAGTATCCCAGCATTCTGGAAAAGTCATTATTTAACAACTGGCCCCAACCCCACAATTTCTCTATCTTCACTTCTCCTTTTAAAAACCTTCTAGATCTCTGTCTCTCTCTGTCTCTGTCTCTGTCTCTGTCTCTGTCTCTCTCTCTCTGTGTGTGTGTGTGTGTGTGTGTGTGTGTGTGTGTGTGTGTGTGTGTGTGTATCAGATCTCTTGGGACAGAGCTACAGATGATTGTGAGCTGCCCATCCATCACCAGCGCTGAGAGCCAAAATCAGGCCCTCTATAAGAGCAGCAAGTATTCTTAACTGCTGAACCATCTCTCCAGCCCTCCATTCCTCTTTTTGATAATTCAGATAATAAAGTGGCTCCAAGGTGCCCAGGATGAGAGTGTCATCTGAACACAGCAGAAGCAGGAACTATCAGGGCCTCGCGCTGTCCACCTTGGTCTCTGAGGGTCACTCACTGGGATTGGCAAGTATGCTGAGCTGGCTGGCCAGGGGGCTGTAGGGATCCACCTGTCCCCTTCCAAGTGCTGAGATTAAAAGCACACCACCATGCCTGGCTTTTATGCAAGTGCTGGAACAGAACTTGTGACCTCTTTGCACAAGAAGGGTCAGGGCATGGCCTTCCATGTAAATGGGGTTTCCAGCGAGATTCTGAGAAAATTGCCGGGTTTGCACTGAAAGGAAGAAAGGCCTTAAGCCGTTATTAAAAGTGTTGGAGGTCTTGCTTCTCTACTGGGGAGAGTCTGCAGGCAGACTCTGAGTTAAGGGGCTTCTTTTTCCCTCTCATGTCCCCCCAAAATTCTCCCTGTATTTCTAGCTTGCCTCTCTACAGGATATGGAAATCCAGATCCATGGAAATAGTAGTATCTATTTCCATCACACATTCAAAAGAGCATAAGCAGATGTGTGTATAAAAATACAAAAATATAAACTAAGGACAAAAAGGCAGAATGACTTTCAACGCCTATCCGGGGACCAAGAGACCACAGTGAGAATGACTGAGAGATTAGATGGTTTGGGAGGGTCATCTTTGATTGACGGGGCCCGTTGCTTTGGCACCATGTGGCAGAGAAGAAGACGGCTTACAATGGGCAGGTATCAAAACAGAACATCCCATAATTCCTTTCAACGGCACACCCCCCTCCCATGACCTAAAGACCTCTCCCTTTAAGGCTCTGCCTCTTAAAACCTCCACCGCCAGCTCCTGATAGCCCCAAGCAGGCGACAAAGCATTTAACACGGAAGACTTGGGCGAATGTTCTAGATCTAAGCGATAGCACATCTTGAACGGGGAGACACAACTGCTCAGCTCCCCTGGTTAGCTCTCCCTTGTGGCCTCTCAGAGTTCAGCCTCAGGTTTTCCTCTCTCTACCATCCGTATCTTGATGATCTCATCAGACCCTTTGTCCTCTGATGACACTCAAGGCTGCCTCCGAGGCTGGGGGGATGGCTCAGCGGGTAAAGTGCTTGCCGGGCAAGCATGAGGCCATAAGTTCTATTCCCAGCACGTGCCTAAGAAAGCCAGGCACGGTGATGTGCTTTTCATCTCAGCACTTGGAAGGGGACAGGTGGATCCCTACAGCCCCCTGGCCAGCCAACTCAGCATACTTGCCAATCCCAGTGAGTGACCTTCAAAGATCAAAGTGGGCAGTGTGCAGATGGACATCCAGGGTTGATCTCTGGTCTTCACATGCACGTGCACACACATGAACACATACAAAAGGCTATCTCCAATCAAGATTTGACCGCTCTCAAGCCTGACCACTCTCCATGTCCCCCAGGAGCCTCCACAGATGTCTCCAAGTAAAAAAAAAACGAGAAAACCTCAATGGCCACTCTCCTCCGGGACCTGCTCCATCCACAGGGTCCCCATCTCAGGTCACAGAAATGAGTCATTCCCCCACTCATCTTTCTCTTCCACACTGATGTTCAATCCACCCACAAATCCCATACGAATCCAGTTGCCTCCTGCCTAAAAAGAAAAAACCAGCACTTCCCACACATCCTCAGTGACCCCTCAGCCAGCCATCTTCCATTCACCTGGCCGCCTGGTTTCATTTCTTTCACTTTAATAAAAGACTCTGACAAAAGTCAACTTAGGGAAGAAGGGATTTATTTGGATCACAAGTCCAGGTCCATCACTGAGGGGCTGTCAAGACAGGAATTCATGCAGCTAGGCACGTAAAAACCAGTCAAGAGCAGAAAGAAATGAATGCACCAATATTGTCTACTTCTTTTGATACTCAGCTCAAGTTTTTTTCCTTTTCTCATGCAGCCCATGACCCCCAGCCTAGGTAATGGTGCCACCCACAATGGGAGTGGGCCAATTAACAGTCAAGATAATCCCTCACAGACATGCCTATAGGCCAATTGGATCTAAACAATTCCTCAATTGAGGCTTTCTTCTAAGATGGCTTTATGCTGCATCAAATTGGCAGCTAAAACGTCCCACACACCTGGATTATAAACTCAGACCTCAGCTAGTCTTCTTGTCTGCCTGCTTTCATCTTTGCCTTCCCCGACCCCATCATCTTTTCTCAACACAGAAGTGAAAGAGGATCCTTTCCATTTGTTTTAGCTTTTGCTCAGAGTTCAGTGGTTGGGAGAATCCCTTTTCTGGGGAAACATAAACAACATCCACCCCCTCCTCATAAGGTCCCAATAAAAAACCAAAGGACAATTCCACCACAGTTCACCCTGGGGAGCCAATGAGTCTCCAGGGTTTACCTGAGGAACACTCGGTGCAGGGTGCACATGCCACAGGACAGAATGTATGGAAGCTCAGTAGACAATTTGCAGGAGTCAGTTCTCTCCTCCCACCATGTGAGTTCCAGGGCTCTAACACAGGTTGCCAAGCTTGGTGGAAGTTCCTTTACCCAATAAGCCACCTCACCAGCCCCATAAATACTACTTTTAAAAAGAAAAATGAGGGGTGGTGGTATACGCCTTTAATCTCAGCACTCAGGAGGCAGAGGCAGGCGGATCTCTGTGAGTTCAAAGCCAGCACAGTCTACAGAGTGTTGTAGAATATTATTTTTAAGGTGTGTTACTTTTGTTTATATTGCATTTGTTTGACTCTGTGAAGCTGTGTTACTTTGCCTGTCTAAAACACCTGATGGTCTAATAGAGAACTGACTGACCAATAGCAAAGCAGGAGAAAGGATAGGCAGGGCTGGCAAGCAGAGAGAATTAATAGAAGGAGAAATCTGGGAGAAAAAAAAAAGAGGTAGAAGGAATGAGAGAGGAAGGAGGAAGACTTAAGAGGCCAGCAACCCAGATACACAGCCAGACACAGAGTAAGAAGGAAAGAAAAAGTATACAAAAAGATAAAAGCTCCGAGGCCAAAGATAGATGGGATAATTTAAAGTTAAGAAAAGCTGGCTAGAAACAAGCCAAGCTAAGGCCAGGCATTTACAGGTAAGAATAAGCCTCCATGTATGATTTTATTTGGGAGCTGGGTGGTGGGCCCCCCAAAAGAAAAATCAACCAACAACAACAGTGTCAGTTCCAGGACATCCAGGGCTACACAAAGAAACCCTGTCTCAAAAAGAAGAAGAAAAGGAGGAGGAGGAAAAAAAAGAAGGAAAAGGAGGAGGAAAGGAAGAAGAAGATGATAAAGATTGATGGATGGGGATATAGCTTAGTTGGTGTCACGCTTGTCTGGTGCGCATAAGGCCCTGAGTTCCACCCTGCTGTACAAATACCTTCCCCGTAGACACACAAGCAACATCTGCCTCCTTTTCTTAAGATTCCAACAACAAAACAGAGTATGATTCCACCAAAGTTCACCCTGGGGAACCAATGAGTTTACTGGGCTTTCTTATAGAACATGGGTGAGGGGCTGCTGGCAGAATGGCGTGGGTGAGCCCCAGTGTGGCTACAGTGGAAAGTCTACACCCAGCATGGATGATGGCTTCCCCATACCTGCATAGATGGAGCCCCTTCAATTAACCTTCTCCAGCTTATGTATTCTAGCACCTCCCAAGAGACCAGACCACCTGCAACAGGGGCAGAGTTTTATAGAATGAGCCTCCCCATCCTCTCCACCTACGAGGTAATGTCAGCTGTCAACAGGCTCCATTGTGGTGGATTCTTGCCAGCAGGCACGGGTGATCTCATGAAGATGGCAGCTATTTCCCCAGAGGATTGCATTCGACAACACTAGCACTACATCCTATCTCACTCAACCTCAAAGCCACAGTTCTTACGGGGCCTCCAAGAATCATTACCCAGTGCATAGATCATTTTGTCTTAGCTGGTTTTTGAGACAGAGTCTACTGTAGCCTCAGTTGGCCTCAAACTGACTATGTAGTCAAGGATGACCTTGAACTTCTGATCCTCCTGCCTCTACCTCCCAAGTGCTGGGATAACAGATGTGTACCATAATACCCAGTTTCTGAAGTGCTGGGGATGGACCCCAGCACTTCTGCATGCTAGGCAAGAACTCTGTCAACTGAGCTATACTCCCAGCCCAGCCCCTCCACTGCAATGCTGAAACAGCTACACACACACACACACACACACACACACACACACACAAAGAGTTGGGGGAGGGGGTAATTTTCTCCCTAAGAATAAAATCCTTCCCCTTTCAGACATCCAAGACTCTTTGTAATCTGGCCACATCTCCAGCCTTCCCTCTCACCACATGGTTATAGATAACACAGCCACCTGGAATTGCTACCACCCCCTAAAGTGGTTCATTCACTTCTGGTCTATGCATGGGCTACTTATAGGTCTAGAATGTTCTCTAAGTGACAATTCTTTGGGAAATCAATTTCGAGGTCACTTACTTGAAGGAAGACTTCCCTGATCTCAAGTTACGTAGATTCTATGGATTTCTTTCCAGGGTTCACTGGATTGGGGCAACTTACAGTCTCTTTTGTTGATTCTCCACTTTATAAAGCTGTGTAGCTTCAGGTATTTTCTTACAGTAATGGAAAACTGAGCAACACAGATATCCAGAAAGCAGTATTTATTAGATCAAAAGGTGTTGAGTGTCTACACACAGACCACAGATCAACTTGTTGATTCACTGATTAATAAATTGGTGGACTTTTTCTACACAGTGGAACAACTACTCAAGCAGATCTTTCTATCTGGAGCTGTTTCTCCTTTCAGAGCCTTTCTTCAAAGCATGAAGAGGAGGAAATAGCTCATGGCAGGGGAAGGCATCTGTCACATGACTGCCCTGACTGATCAGAATGGCATAAAGGACACCCAGAGCCTACAGGCATCTGGAACAGGTCTTAGTACAGGAGATTTTTTTTTTTCTGCAATTCAAATTTCTCTACCAATGGATACGCTTCCGTTCACATTTATTACTGGTGTGGGATTTTCTGTCTCTCTGACTCATCTGCATTCCCTCAGTAAACTGAGTGGGAATTGGTGATGCTCAGTCATTACAAATCACCTATGTTTGGTGGTTAAATGTCCACAGAACATCATGTATTTGTTCAATTAACTTTCATGGAGCAGAAATGCCTGGCTAAATCCTGCTCTGGCCTTTGGGAGAAAGGTAATAACAGGATAGCATCCAAGAGGTCATCTCTGCCTTCAGAAAAGACGCAGTCCAGCAGTCAGAGGAAGGGCTGTTGGAGTTATCTAAATGGCTGGGTCCTTGCGTTAATGTGTGCTTAATTGATGGCAGTTGAGATAAAAGGTCTTTCTTGATACCTATGACATACTCAGACTTCAGCTCCATTATCTCATTCAATCCTGACAACTTTAATATGTTACAGATCACAGGCCAGGCCCACACTGTCCTCACAGAGCCCAGAGCCCAGTGAAGGTCTATCAGTCTTCAGAGGTCAGGCCCTGTCCATTGCACCACTCCAGTAATCAGAGCGCCTACCTGGGTCATTTAGTAAATACTAATGATTAGGTATGGTGGTGCTGATCTGTAATCTTAGCACAAGGGAGGCTGAGGTAGGGGGCTTACCATGAGTTTGAGATCAGCCTGAGTTACATAGTGATGCTCTGTTGCATATATATATATACAGGTCTGGGGATGTGGATTGGTAGAGCACAGAGTCTGGGTTCAATTCCCGGCACTGCATGAGCCAGATGTGGGCTGTACACATCTGTAACCCTGGCACTGAAGAAGCAAAGGCAGAAAGATCAGAAGTTCAAGGTCATTCTTAACCACATAGAGAGCTCAAGAACCTGAGTTGTATTCCCAGAACCCACATGAAAATGCCAGACATGGTGGTGTGTACCTGTAATCCTGGGGACACAGAGACTGGATGATCCCAGAGATGCTGGCCAGCTAGTCTAGCCTGATTGATAAAGTCCAGGCCAGTGAGAGACCCTATCTCCAAAAAGGTGGGCAGCATCCCAGAGGTTGACCTCTGACCTCCATGCCTATGCCAACACACACATAGTGCACACACCCACTAAGATTAAAAAAAAAAAAGAATGTTAAAGGACCAAAAGCCATACCAATACCCTTGCCAGATCTAAACAAACCCCACTGGAAGCTCAAGGCAACTTTAAGGCCAGCAGACATCAGTAAATTGAAAACAATCGCACACACCATTAACTTGCAAAGAACAACTGACGATAAACAACGGGTCCTCTGATTTACTTATTGTTCATGGGTGCCTGCCAGGACAAGGACACCATTTGTGATATCTGTCCCCCTCCCCTCTCCCGCCCCCCCCCCCCACCTCTTTTGTCAAACCTCAGAAAGCTGGAGGGGGCTGTTGACACTTGAACAATAGCACACAGAGCAGCAGGGGACCTCTGGCTTTGGGAAGGGCAGATGAGGTACTGTGTGGACCCTCCTCAGGGACCTTCACCTCTGAACCCTCCTGCTGTGCACACAGAGGACTCATCCTGATGACAGTGGCCAGGTCCCTTTGCAATCCCCAGGGAAGCTGTTTGCAGAGGAACTGTAAGCACAGCCTTGGGCAAAACCATCACCGTACTTCCCTTCCGGTACCAACTGCGCTCCATCTTGCAGGATGAAGCCCTCTGCCACTGACTTTTGTTTTTTCTGCAGAGAACAACTCTTCCTGGGTTTTCTTTCAGGGGAATCTTCAAACTGCCCCACAAATCCACCAGTAGTCACAGAGATTGGCAAGTCCACCCCATGCTACATTCTAAGGCTTTAAGCAATCTCTCCTAACCAGAGAGTTTCGACGCTATAGAGAATTTTATTCTTTTACTAATATGGATTGCAACGGACCTACAGTGTGTGGGAGGCAGATGTACCGACTTCCACCCTTAACCCAGAGGAAATGCCCATCCTTGACTAGGGGACTGGGAAGGATGGCACACACAAGAACTACTGTTCAAACAAATACTTTGAGCCTCTGTTTGTGCCAACAAAGGGGGGGGTCCCTACTGACATAACTAGGTTACAGCTCACTTCCTTCCCAATGGCTTCGGAGTGATGTTCCTTACCCAGCAGTTTTTAAAAAAAAATTACTGAGGGAAATCAGCAAAGGTGTTTTCCTTCCTCAATGTGTCTCCCTGGTGAGAAGTTGATATCCCATAGGAATCCCTGCCCCCTGGCCACGTGGACCCAGGGACCGGCACTCGGAATAAAGAAGCGACCATCTGCTGGAAACTGGCTTTCAGGGTCATCTATGGAGGGATGTGAAAGCTGAATGGAAGGGAAACCTTCTCCTTGGGTCTGAGCTGAGAGGAGTGGTTCACCCGAGAAGGAGACTGTGGGGGCGGACACAAATCAATGTAGAATTTGTGGATGGATGTGTGCTCTGGGCCCGTGTACAATTTACAAGATGCCAAGTGAAAAGAAAAGAAATTTCCTTTCTCCCTCGCTCTTCCTCTCTCTTTTTGCTCCCTTCCAGGCTCCAGCAGATTCTTAAATCAAAACAACTCTTTAGAAGAGAGCCTGAGACTAGGCTAGAAGTAAGTTTCCTCAAAAGGCAGGAGGAAAGGGGTGAAGGATCTCTGGGAACAGACAGCAAGCTTTTTTTTAAAAAAAAAAAAAAAACATAGCAGCATTCTGAGTCTAGGGAGCGGGGATGCCTGGGGGACAGGTGTTAACATGGTGCACCTCTGGGACAATTTCTGGAGAGAAAGTTGTATGGCTTCCACGGCCATCTTCGCTCTGAGTGGCAGATCAGGGGTTACTTTCAGAAAAGCCAACTGAGTCAGGGTGACGTCCTTTTTTCATGCTCACCAGGGGTCAGGGGACTCAGCCAGGAGAAAAATGCTTTTGCACAAGCCAGAACCGAACTAAAGATGTTTTTTCCCCCCAATTCTGCAGACCACCTGAGCAGCTAGGTGAAGCCAGGGCCAAAACAAACAAATGAGGAGCACCCTCCAAGGCATCCCTTCCTTTCCCTTTCTTCCCTCCAAAGCCCAGGGAATCAAGACTTGATTTGTCTCAACTAGATCCTGAGCTGAGGGATCAGAGAGGAAGGAGAGGGGAAGAGGGAAGCTAGAGGGGCCAGGCAACATCCATGCAGTTAGTGTCTCACTGATTCAGAGTCTGAGTGCCAGCGGTAAGGACCATACCTCCTGCTGATCTCGGGAGAAGTGCTCCAAGATCCATGGCTGTGGAGTTGGGGGAAGAGACGCTAAGCCATCTGAAGGAACAGAGCACTGCGGCTCCTCAGCCTGACGGGCCAGGGCGAGCTTTAATTAACAGGGTCTGATCCCTCTTCTTTTTTGGTAACTGAGCAGATTTAAAGGGCTAGAGACCCAATTTGAAGGGTGCTGCTGCTGCTGCTGCTGCTACTCCCGGCTGCTGCTGTGGCTGCTCCTGGCTGCTGCTCTCCGCTTTCTGCAGATTGCTAGTTCCAGCGAGGAGATGGAGCCAGGAGGATAGGAAATGGGGCTGCTCATGCAGGGGGGCTCTCGGGGTATGAGGTTGGAAACTGGACCACGGACCTAGGCACAGTCAGCACCAGTAAGTACCAATGTCCTGCCTGCTGTCCTCTATGGCCAGGAGGAAGGGTGCTCTGGGGGTGGGGAAGGGGGAGTGTTGCAGGTAACATCAAGGGCACCCTGTCTCCACACGAGTCTGGACAGGACATCGGCCAAGGAGAGTAGGAGGCAGTTTCTGTTCTGGCAGGATTGCTTGAGGACAGCCACTGTAGAATGTACACATACATACACAAGCCTGCCCATGCACACGCAACCCTGCCCATGCACACGCAAGCCTGCCTGGATACACACACCTGTGTACAGACACCTATGTCGGCTACAGAGATGGCTCATCTGTTAAAGGCTAGGCTCGTAGCCAAAAAGATAGATATCTATGTGCACACAAACCAGTCCATGTACACACACGCCTGTCCATATATACATACCCGCCTGCATACAGGTCTTATCACACACACACACACACACACACACACACACACACACACACACCCCTACTTAAGTACATACATACATCCGCTCACATACAGTACATGCCCCCCCACTACCTTCCAATGCCAGAATGTTAGCCAGGTTCATGTCCCCTACACCTATAGCTTACAGGAATACGACCAAGAAAATCAGTGCCACCAAGCATAGCCAAGAGACTAGCCTGGAATTAGACATCCACAGACATGAGAGAAGGAATAAGATGCAAGGAATGTTCACTGAGTTCCTGCTGCTTCTGAGAGAGCAGGGACCTCATTGGGGACCAGGCTAACTTTTTTTTTTAAGGATTTGTTTCCTTTTTATTTTCTGTGAATATCTGTGTGTCTGTGCACATGAGTGGGTACCTGCAGAGGCTGGAAGAGGGTGCCCCAGATCCCTTGGAGCTGGAGTTACAGGAGGTTGTGAGTCTTTTCCAAGTGGGTGGGTGCCGAGAACTGAACTCAGGACCTCTAGAAGAGCAAGATGCACACTTAGCTGCTGAACCATCTTTCTAGCTCCAGGAATTATGCTAATTTTTGAGACTGTCACAGCAGAGATCCTTTGACTCTATGACATTTCCTCACCCTGTTCCTACTAAGGCAGCCACTGGCCTCTCTGGGGTCTTCTCCCTGGCCACTCCATGCCTCAGTTTCAAGTATCCTTAGTAAATGCAGTGAGTGCACATTACCAGGCATTTTGTCTGTGGGTATGTGTATGGAGGGGGCTGCATGCATGTGGGTGGGTGTGTTTGCAGAGGTAAGGGCTCAAGGTCCAGTGTCTACTTTTATTGCTGTTGTTGTTTAATAATTTATTTAAATTTATTTTATGTGCATTGGTGTGAACGTGTTAGATCCCCTGGAACCGGAGCTACAGTTGTAAGCTGCCATGTGTGTGCTGGGAGTTGAACCCGGGCCCTCTGGAAGAGCAGCCAGTGCTCTTAACTGCTGACCTATCTCTCCAGCCCCACTCACCTTGTTTTGTTTTGTTTTTTTTTAAGACAGGGTTTCTCACTGGCCTGGAGCTCAACTATCTGGCTAGGCTGCCTGGCCCATGAGCCTCATCAACCCTTCCATCACCATCTCTGGGATTACAAGCACATGCCTGTGTTTTTATACGGATGCTTAGGATTCAAACTCAGGCAGGTCCTCATGTTTACATGGCAGGAACTGTACCAATGAAGTCATCTTCCCATTTTTCATTCCACGCCCCCTGGTAAGAACACAAAATAAATTCAACCAATCAGCATTTATCATCTAGCAATCTCCAGGGTACAGGTCTGAGCAAGTACTAGGAGTGTAGGGTTGTAGGGAGGTAGGGAGCCTCAGATCCCTCCCTAGGATGCTACAGTCAAATGAGGAACCCTCTTCTCCTAAATCTGCCTTTGTAACCTGTAATAACAAGGTCAAACTAAGCCAGGGATGCTCTTTTGGAAATAGGAGGAGAAAAGGACTTTGAAAAAGCTCGTTCAATTATCGCAGCACTGAGCTTAACCAAACCTTAGATGATCGGAAAAGCCTGGTGAAGAGAGCATGCACTTGAAAAAAGAGAAAAAGAAATCATGAAATACCACTCAGGCCTCCAAGTAGATGAGGAACAGTGAGAGGTGGATAATGTCTCCCTGATTTCCCATCCCTCACCCGAGAAATGGTCCCTGCATCTGGCCCAGGTGGCCAGAGAGATAGATTCACACTTCAGACTTTACCTGGGACTTAAGCAAAATCCCTGCACTTCCCAGCAATGAAAGACACCTCCCCTCTGCTTGGCAAGCCACTGCCAGCTCTCTGAAGCGCCCTCACACCTTCACATGCACAGCATGCAGGCCACAGCACCCCTCTACACAATTAGAGTTTGGACATCAGTTCTGTGCATGTCCTTACCCTGTGTCTCCCAAGAAGGCTTACATGTTTCCTCTTCCCTCATGTCTACAGAAAGCAAGCCTGCTGGGTGGCATGGGACTGCAATTCTCACACTTAGAAGAGGGTGAAGGAAGGAGACCCAAGAGTTCCCGGGCTAACCTGGGCTATATAGTGAGACAAAAAAAAAAGGGGGGAGAAGGAAGGATGGGAGGGAGGGAGGGAGGGAGGGAGGGAGGAAAAGGGAAAAGGATAAAAGAAGGAAGGAAAGGTGAAAGGGAAGAAAAGAGGGGAAGGAAGTGGGGGAGGGGAGAGGAAGGGAAGTGACTGTCTTAGGGTTTCTATTGCTGTGAAGAGACACCATAACCACGGCAACTCTTATAAAGGAAAACATTTCACTGGGGTGGCTTCCATTTTCAGAGATCCAGTCCATTATCGTCATGGTGGAACATGGTGGCATGCAGGTAGACGTGGTGCTGGAGAAGGAGCTGAGAGTTCTACATCTTGACCAATAGGCAATAGGAAGTGGTCTGACTCATTGAGCATGGCTTGAGCATATGAGACTTCAAAGCCCACCTCCGCAGTGACACCCTTCCTCCAGCAAGGCCACACCTCCTAATAGTGCCACTCCTTCGGGGGTCATGTTCTTTCAAACCACCACAGGAAAGAAGGCAGGAAGCAAAGGAGAGAAAGAAGGAAAAAAATGGAGTGGGAGAAGTAAGAAGGAGGGAGAGAAAAAGAAAGGAAGGAAGGAGGGCTCAAGATAGAGAAAGATCATTGATAATGTGTCCTTTCCTTGGTGACTGACAGGTGGACCTGCCCACCCTCTCCGCCCTTGTCTGTGGGAGGTTGCCTATCACATTTCTATGAGTTAAGCTCATCACAATACAACCCAGGTACAGTATATGCTGTCTCCCCAAAAGCTCAGTAGGACCATCTCTATCACAAAGTGGCCGTGGTAGCCTCCCAGGGTCATGGGTCTGTAGCCATGGCAACGAAGTCAACAGAACTCTACAGCAAATAGTTGGACCTATTGGAATGGTTCTGGTAACATACGCTCTCAGAGATGGGAGGGTGGGTCTTCGAACCTCACAGGACCTTCCTCTGACTGTCTCGAGATTCCAGGAGCCAGTCCCTCCTGCCCCAGCCACACACTAAGAAGTGCTATACACTAAGAGCTAGCAGGCTGACCCTTGACTTGCCCATGCTCCTGTAAGTAACGCCATCCCCTGAAACACATCCATTTCACCCACTTGGTCTTTCTATGGTCCTCTGGCAGCCTTTCTATTTAGGGTGATCAGACATTCTCTTTTCCGGGGAAGGCTATGCAACACCAGGATGCCTTAGTCTTCACTGAAGCAGGAATCATTTTGCAGCCTTAACTGCTGTCCCCCCAGCTCCAGGCTATCCTGGGAGCCTTGGGTCTCCAGACCACATATGCCAACATATCCTACTGATCCAGCAGAGGAAGTCACAGGAGGGAGGTGGGAAGAGAGTGAAAGGTTGGCCCAGGACCTCAGTGTCTCCTCCTCCTCCTCCTCCTCCTTCTCCTCCCCCTCCTCCTCCTCCTCTTCTTCTTCCTCTCTCTCTCTCTCTTTCTCTCTCACTCTCCCTCTTCCTCTCCCCTTCCCCCCTTCCTATCCCTGCCCCCCACCCCATGTGATATGTTCCCATGAGGACACATGTAGAGACCAGAGATCAATGCTGTGTTTTTTCTTAATTATTTCTCCACCTTTTAAGATTTATTTTCTATTTTAAACTCTGGGTATTTGTGCATGCATATCTCTGTAGGTTTGTGCACATGTGAGTACTAACGCCTGGGGAGTCCAGAAGAGGGCATCAGATTCCCTGGATCTGGGGTTACAGGAAGTTGTGAATGGCTTATATGGGTGCTAGGAACAGAACTCAGATCTTCTGTAAGAGCAGTACACACCCTTAACCCCTAACCTGTCTCTCTAGCTCACCCCACCTTGCCTTTGAGACAGGGTCTCTCACTGAACCTGAAACTCACTCTTTGGCTTGCATCCAGTGAGCACCCAGGATCCACCTGTTTCTGCCTCCCCAGCTCTGGAGTTATAGCCATGCACCACGATCCAAGATTCCTTCCTACATAACTGCTGGGGATTCAAACTCAGGTCTTCACGCTTGAGCAGCAAGCCCTTTAACCATATCCTCAACCCCTCAGTGCCACTGATAACTGCTAATGCCAACCTCGCTGTATCCTTTAGACAGGAAAAGGGCTGCTCTGCCCCATATTAGAGAAAATAGCAACAGCAACGTCAGAGCCATGACCCCCAGGGAGTGGAGTGGCAGCCACTGAAGGACCCCTGGGCTGATACCCTCTTTCGATGTCTAACAATTCCATGAAGGCTTCCTCGGGCCAGGTAAGATCACCTTTTTCTTTTGGTTCTTCTGCTCCTACCTCTTCTTGTGATTATTAATTTCTGGGCTAGTTCAACTTTCCAATTTCTGTGCAACCGATCCCATGTGTTAAATGCCATCTGTTTGGAACATCTAGTGTGATTTTTTGTTTTCCTGACTGGACAAGAAT
Source organism: Peromyscus melanophrys (assembly GCA_902168415.1). Classification (NCBI taxonomy): domain Eukaryota; kingdom Metazoa; phylum Chordata; class Mammalia; order Rodentia; family Cricetidae; genus Peromyscus; species Peromyscus melanophrys. Next base: position 6,251 of record CABHPR010157070.1, on the reverse strand, counting down.
TTTTTTCCTTGGAAATCCCAAATTGGAATGTTCTAATAGTCACGATTAAGCCTCAGTCAGAACGTTCTGGCACAAAGTACACATTTTGGAGTATGTTAACATTTACCAATTAAATGAAATTATAAGAGAGTAAAAAAAAATATCTGAGATCATTCCTCACATTGGAGGCTGCTGGCACAACCCCATGTTATCTATTTATCATTTATGATACCAAATTTATAGGCATCAAGAAAGAAAAATATTCCCAGCCTAATTTTAAATCTGATGCATTCAAGACACACAAAAAAATAAGAGGCAACAGAGAAATTTGAGAAGAATTGGCCTGAATGCCACTGCAGCTGAGAAAGACGATCGATATCATGTATACAAAATTGTCGTGATTATTATTGAGCTATGTTTAGTGTGTCAGGTCAACGTTAGCACATTGTATTGATATTTTGGAAGTTGAACAGTTGTGAGGGAATTTGGGGGGACTGAACTCATCTCTTAGTATACTTCACATGGGGTCTATACTCAGATATAGAAGATAGATAGATAGATAGATAGATAGATAGATAGATAGATAGATAGATAGATAGATA
>CABHPR010157067.1:0-46660 GCA_902168415.1 Peromyscus melanophrys | reverse complement strand
GGGTTTACATGCTTTGGGGGGAAATGTCTGAGTTGATATGTGGATTTTAGGGTCCAAAATCTTGTCCTCATAAAGAGCAAGTAGCCTTATCCCAGCCCCGTTTCTGCCCTCTTGCTATTGCAGAATGAGTTTTGTTTTTGTTTTTCTAGACAGGGTCTCACCATGTTCTGGCTGTCCTAGAACTCACAGAGATCGGCTTGCCTCTGCCTCCCAAGTGCAGGAATTAAAGGCGTGCGCCACTATTCTCAGGCACACATTGAGTTTTGGTGCAGACATTCAAACCTAGCATGGGACTTGCTATGATCCTTCAGGATCATGTCTTTGATTACCTGAAAGAGGCCATGGTGCAGAGACTGTGCAGTGTGGTGGGAAGCACTCTAGGCAGACTCTAAGGAAGGGCTACCTGGAGGAGAGGCTCACGTGATGTCCATTCAGCCCAATCACCATAGCAGTAAAGTGACTGACCCAAGGTCACACAAGGCAGAATAGAATCTTGATATCCAACACTTAATTTACTCTAACCTTGAAGGACCTGATGAAGTCAGACAGACGGCCTGATTCAAGGGTGCAGAAAAGACCCTTCCTTCCAGAACATTCTTTCTGTAACACATGGAAGTGAAAAAACCCTGCTCCTTTCCAACTTCCCCTGGGAGGCAGCCCTCTCAGCTGGGTGACCTGGCAGGAGCTGTCAGAGGAGAGACCTTAGGAAATTTGCAAATCAAATGGTTCATTATGTAGGACACTGCACTTGCAAATAGGACTAGGTTGGTTGTGTATTATAAACAGTATTTGAAGAGACCCCCTCAAGTCCAGCTGGGCTGACATCTCGCTTTTAAAGTATAGGTTACTGAACCCATAAACCAATGAAGCCTCGGGGCCAGAGCTCCCGCCCAGTGCAACTCTGGGGAGCTAGAATTCTGCTCAGGGATGCTGCCATGGCATCTTCCCATCAAGATTTTTCCATTTAAACACAAGCATCACAGGTGCCTTCCCTCTGGCCAGCTCAGAGGCGATGCTGCTCCTGACACAGCCGTGACCTGACATGGCTACCCTTCAGGCCAGGAAGACAACTGCGTTCCCAGAGGACTGGAGGCCAAGCGAGAAAGCAAGCTTCAAGAAATAACTGAAGGCCTTGACAGATGCTGACACGTCTGTCAGCTTTGCTACCCATCTTTCTGGATAAACCTCTGCCCTTATCTCATGTTTTAAACTTCGGTCTCAGGAAATCCTAACTAGTTTTTAAGTGACTAGACAGTCTTGTGTCGGAACTTGGAGGTCACGTTAAAGACTCAAGGGAGGCAGTGTTAGTGCCCCCCAGTCCAGGCTGGATTGTGTGACCGATTCCCAGTTTGCAGCTGCGTGTTTTGTCTCGTCACCGTTCTCCTTGGAGGCTGGTTTGTGAAGACGTCTCTGTGAGACAGCATCTCCTGAGCTGTTTTGTCCCATTGTCCTCAACCTCTCTTTCTGAAACACAGCCCAGTGAAGCCTAAGTGAGGGAAGCAATTGGGAAGGGCTACATGGAATTTGACTCTGCATTAGAATATTTCATTGCTTTTGGACGTTGTGATGGGAACTGGCATCTTCAGGCTGGTGTGGCTAGAGAGCAGAGCATAGAATGATGACAAGGACGTCATTAACAGTGTTTTCCCACATAAAGCTCTTGGCAAAGTTGCTTCAGGTAATAAAGAATGATCCCTTATGATTTGCCTATTAAATATGAAGGACCAAGGTTGTTTATTTCCATAATAAGTTTCCATAAAAGGGTAAGCATGGCCCTTAAACCTCTCTAGGTCCTGCTTATTGGTTTTAGAATATTGTCCTTGTCTTTGCAAGTGATTGGAGGTGCATGTCACTCTTTCTGCCACGTAGTATTGACAGTCTGCTCCATTCCGTTCTAGTCTTTTCTCCCCGTTATTAAACTATACTCACTCCTCTCATCCACCTAACAGATAGGGAGAGATTTCACCCAATAGAATAAATATTTTAATTCAAATTCTATAGACTTCATTGCATGGCTGCTTCAGAAAGAAGTACTTAGGGAAGTGAAGCAAAGCAACCCAAGACTTTGAATTCTCGATGGTTTCCATTTCCTTGGGAACTCATTCATAAAAAGAGGTATCCTTCAATAACAGTAAAAGCTTCATGAGTCTTTGGCTTGCTAAGTCTATTTTAGGTTTTCTGCTAGGAATTCCCAGCATTAGACTAGGGTGTGGCCTTCAACCTCATACTTAAAAATTTTAAGGCCCCGTGTGCTTCAGAAGCATGGTCATTTCTCTGAGGCTTGAGCCGGCTGGCTCTTCATGGCCTCAACAGCCATTTGTAAAGCAGTAACCCACACTGCTTAAACAAGGCTAAGAATGTAAATTGCTGTGTGAGGAATTGCAGGTAATTATATGGAAGAAGTCCCATGGGGAAAGTGTGCTGGGACAGTCTAACCAAAGACACTTGGCATCTTTATTACTGGAAGAGTTTTAAAATTATCACCCAAACCCACTAATCAAGCAGTTTAGTTCAATCACTGTGACCACTGGAAGAACATAAGAGTCTTAGGTTGTCTCCCCTGCCCTTTGGAAATTTCCAGTAAGATCTTGATGTGCTATCCACACATTTGACAAGACCTTGAGTTAAATATTCCAAGAACAAAACCATAATGAACCACCATTCTTTGTAGAACTGTGAACCAGCCCACATGCAATGCCTTTTATCTTTATTAAACCAGAAATTTTAAAGAAATCATTTATTGAAGCTACCTGACCCAGAAGCGTGCTCATTTGAAATCTTTGGACCATAACATCAGCACCTTTCACATTAAGCCTGAGATGAATTGATATTTAAATTGTTTTAAAGCCCTCCCATAGCCATCTACAGATTCAGATTTTTGGACAAGGTTTTTCACTTGGATACAGTCTTACAAAATGACAGATGATGAAATCTGTGTTCAGCGCACCAGGCATCGATGACCAGTTCTGAATCCATGTTAAAGTGGTCACCACGACTTCATCAGCCTAAAGTCTAAGGCCATGTTATGCTGAGCTGATATACAGACATAGAAACGGAAGCCACCCAACGTTCAGTGCAGCCCTCCTCACGTGGTACAAGATACTGGATTAGTGACCTAACCACTTTCCCTGCTGAGAGAGCCTGCCTCACCCTCAGCCTGGCCATGGGATTTGGATGATGGAAATCTCACCTGAACCACAGCTTTCAGACCAATCCCAAGCTTCCTCATGATGCACAGAGAAGCACACCACTGGATGGAACTAATTAACAGTGGGACACTGATGTAAATGCCCATTCATCACTCCCAGAGAGGGACCTGGGACAACCCTAGTTCCTGAGTCTTGGAGCATTGATTTGTATTTTGGATTCCAGGAGCATTGTGGTTTTCTAATAACCTACTCTTGAGAAACTTTCAAAATTACTTACATTTGTCACCTTTCTATTATTTTCTAACCTCTTTGGCTCTCTCACATCTGTCTCGACTCATCTTGCTTGAGAGGACCTGGAGAAGAATCCTCATCCTGATTAAGGGCAGAAGAAAAGGCCAAAAATCCAAGCGGCAGGATCAAATGTCTGTTATCAGCAGTGAGGTCTCATGAAGAAGGAAAGGCCATAGGTTCAGAAACAACCTGTTTTTGTTGCTATGACAAAATACCCGAGGCTGGGTACTTTATAGAGAAAAGAAGGTTATTTGGTTCACCATTCCTGTGGTCCAAGAGCATGGCGCTAGCGTGTGCTCTGCTTTTGGTGAGAACCTCAGGTAGGGGGCCCACTAGACAGCAACATGGGTAAAAGTGGGAGTGAGCATTTGCTGAAGAGGCAAGTCAGCAGGGATAACCTTGCTTTGCTGCTCTTGGGGTAGCTAATTCCATCCTTCAAGTTCCTACTCACACCTATGAGACCTGATCCAATCTTGAGAGGCCTAACGCTTGACAGGCCAGAGACCCCATGCCCTAATTGTTTCTCAAATGTCCTTAAATGTAAAATACTTTTACATTCAAACCCAGAGGACAGGAGAAGGCCTCAGAACTAAGCCTGAGCAGCACAGGAGCCTGGAGTCCTGCTGGTTTTGAGGTATCATCTACAGTGTGGGTCAGGCCTGATGCATGCTCCTTAGACTCTGATGTGCACAGAAATCACCTGAGATGCTGGTAAAGTGCAGGTTCTGCCTCACCAGGTTAGGAGTGGGACCCAAGCGTCACATTTCTAAGCATCTCTCAAGTAATGGAAAACACGTGGTTCTGGACCACTGACGTAGCAAAGATGTAAACAGCTCTGCAGGCTGGATCGTGCAGCAGCAATAAAATAAGTAACGGAAACAAAGGAGCAAAAACATGTCATAAAGAAAATGAAACGATTACAAACAATAACAGAAAAGCTCTCATCTTCAGGTGGTAATAGGAAACCACAGGATTTCCTAGGCTAGGGAGATAGCTCAACGGGTAAACGCTGCATTAACACAAGACCTGAGTTCAAATCCCTAGAACCCATTAAAGCCAGACCTGGTAGAATGCCTCTGTCATCCTCCTGTGCCTGTGGCAAGGTGAGGGGCAAGGCAGAAAAAGCACCAGGAGCTTGTGGGCCAATGAGCCCGACAGACACAGTGGTGAACCAGAAACTCCATCTTAAACAAGCTGGAAGGTGAGGACTGACAGCGAGGCTGTCCTCTGACCTCTACACACAGTGTGGCATACATGTGTGCATACACACACATATCACAAACACACACATCTATTGCATACACACACATACATATTATATACATATCACACATGCATATCACACACAGAAACACACTTATCCCACACATAGGCATATCACACACATATACATACACATCTCACACACATATGTCACATGCATATACTTTCATACACACATATACATACATACCTATCATACACCTATACATCACACATGCACATATACATCATGCACACATACGTATCATACTCATTTACATACACACATATCACATACATGCACATCATATATATATACTCATGCATACCACATGCATACACACGTAAGCATACATGCATATCACACACACACAGAGATTTTAAAACAGACAATGGTGGGCTATCAAGGTGATGGGATTTCCAGAGTGAGAGCACTAAGCTCTACACACAGAATCCGTGACTTATGTTGTACTTGTTTCTCTTTGGAGCTAAAGGAAGGCGATGCTGGGTGATGGTGTGAACACGCCATTGGTGTGAACTGGAGCCCAGCTTTCCGTCGGCCAGGCAGGCAGAGCTCAAGAGCAGAGTGCCCAAACTGAGAACATATCACAATTGCCGTGCTCTGAGCACACAGTTGCTGTGTGAAAATCAGACTTACGCTGTCCATTTAAGAGACAAGGTGCGAGTGTCTTCTGCTTTCCATTCAGCTGACTAAATAATCTGCATATCTTACATATGTGTGTATAGATATGTAGGCGTCTGTATTATACATATATAGCTGGAGTATATATATATGTATACTATATTCTTTTTAAATTTTTTATTTTATATGTGTGGGTGTTTTGCCTTTGTGTATCTCTATCACATACATGCATTGTCAGTGGAGGCCAGAAAGTCCCCCAGACTGGAGTCATAGATGCTTTCAAGCCACATGTGGATGCTGGGACTCCAACCCGGGTCCTCCTCTCAACCCCTGAGCCATCTCTCCCTCCGCTCTAACTCTACACTTGAAAGAGAAGAGCGAGCCCACTGTAACCGCTGTGGGTGTTCCAGGGCGGTTGCTGCAAGCCTTCCTGCTACGAATTACTGAGAAGGGGGTAGAGTGTGTCTGGCTCGTTTCCAGCCTCACTTCTCGCAAGGCTGTGGAATAGGGTGACACAGTTTCCAGTCTGAGAACCCCGCTTTGTGTCTCAAGGACACCGCGGCCGGAGGCGACACTCCTGTAGCCGTGCAATCTAAGGAAGCTCACAGCCTAGCTGGGTTCAGTCCGCTGCAAAGCCAGGTGCCAGGAAGAGCACGGCCGGAGCTGTGTTGACGGTGTCACGCGAAGCATGTCTCTAACACATGCATTCCTTGTTGCTCGTCTTTACCGGCATGTCAGCGAAGCATCAGCTTTCACCTTTCCTCAGCTTCTCTGCTGCAGAAACCGCTGATTCAAGATGGCAGACTGCCGGTATGGCTCTGTCCTCTCCCCGCATCCGTTTCACTGTGATGGTGGCCGGCATAGTTCTGAGCGGATAGCGTGCAAACCTGGGCAAGGCTTGAAAAAACTAATTCTTGGAGTATTTACCGCTCTAGATGGGCACAGGGGTACAGTAAACAAAGTAGGGGCCAAAGTTGCCAAGAGCAACAGGAACAGAGTGAAAGAGGGTGACTGGACGGTGAACTGGAGGCTGGCATGGCCTGTTCAGGTAGGGACATACGAGCCAACGCCTCTTCCAGCAGACAAAACTAGCCCTGAAAAAGACAGGAGGAAACTTAGATGAGAGTGTGCTCGGTGTTTTAAAGAAATAGAACTTAGGTTATTGTGAGTATCATGAGGAAGGGGGTGAGTGGGGTGGGGTTGAGCACAGAAGGAAGATCATGACCGAACACACCAGGCCTAAGGCCTAATCAGCAGCTTATAACTAAAGGCAAATGATGTAGGCCCGTGCTTTAGGTAAGTGGGGACCTGGTCGAGTAAGCAATACCTATGGTAAGAAGTTTGGATTTCATTCACGCTGAGAAATCTTTGGAACATCTGAATCAAGGCTTGCAGTAACATAGTTGGTCTTTTAAAAGTGTGTTCTGTGTAGAAAGAACCCCAGATCGTGGATGTAGCTTCTGCACACTCAGCAGGGTAGGACAGAAGTCCCTATACCCTCAGAGAAGGCTGCACATCCTGAGTCCCTTCCAAGAGCACAAGAAAAGAGAGGAAGCGAACTTCCGAGCCCAGGTACATGCGCACTCTGTCCCAGCCAGGGCTTGACATGATGGAGTGAGAATGACATTTTACCTCTTCAGTTTTCCAAGTCTACCCTCTAAGGGGATCACACCCATCAGAGTTGAGGAACATCTGGCCAGAACTCCTCAAGGTCGTCAACAGTAAAGGAAGTTTGAGAAAGTTAAGCAGCCAAAGCAACCTGGGAGCCATGATGGGTAAGTGTTACACAGGGTCCTGAGACAGAGGAAGATGCTGGACAAGCAAAGGCAGTAATGAGTGGAGCCCAGGCTTCAGTTACTGACACAGCACCAGGCTGTCACAGTACTGGTGACAAAGGTGCCCTGCTGCAGTAAAACATTAGGACCAGAGAGGTCCGGGTGTGATACAAAGAAACTTCTCACAAACGTCTGTTCATCTGAATGTCTAAAATTAAAAGTATATTTTTAAAAAAGGAATGCTATGGCTTCTGTGTCAAAACCGAACTCTAGGGAACAAAAGCAAAAGCTATTCTAATTCCACAGCTTACGAGTCCTTGAAAACCGGGATTCTCTATATTACAAAAAGAGAGAGGATAGAAAGCTTCATAATAAAATTCCTGGTTCAGTTCGGTAGCACCACATTCTTATGTAACCTGCTCCACCTCAGGCTAATTGGGACATTGTTCTCAACAGAAATGAATGACTACAGAGCAGAGCCTTCTGAATTCTATTATTGACACTTCAGACTGAGCCCCAGCTTCACTTTTAATCACATTAAAGTAAAGCCTGCCAGTCAACACCCTCCCTTATACCATGTCAAGACTTCATCTTTAAAAATGAATGACTAGCCTGAATTATGAGTTGTCTCTGGAAAAGCTTCAATGTGGAGGAAAGAGATAAAAAGTAAACAAAAAAGCAAAGGGGAAAATATAGCACCAAAGAATAATAAGTCAAAAGTGATCGAAAATTGAAATGGAAAACATCATGCTGAGAGAGTCCAGAGAGAACCCTGCACCATTAGGACAGGCTGAAAGCCAGTCACAGGAGCTCATTCCCTGCCAACCCAGCGCCCAGGAGCCTGAGGCAGGAGTAGCGCTGCAAGTTCAGGGCCAGACAGGGCTAGCCTGTCTCCAGACGAGTAGAATAAACAATACAGACAACACAATAGAATGCTGTGGAAAAGAAATAGAAAAAAAACAAAACAAAGAACACCTAGATATGAAAATAAAATCATAAAACCACCAAAATTAAAGAGAAATGGAAGTTATCTTTAGAATTAGAGTTACCCTCAGAAAGGAAGGCAAAAAGGGGATAGAACACATAAAAATGGTAAATAAAAGCCATGTGATGTTAGTCTAAGAGACCAGACTAATAAGGGAACAGAAGAAGGGGAGAAGAAAGAATTCTTGAGAAATGTAAAAGAACTTCTAAGGCCGAAGAATGAGAGCGCTCACATTAGTCTACCAGATGCTCAGCTCAAGCAATACGAAAGCTCACAGAGAACTGTGAAGTCCCAGAACACTGAATTTAAAGGTCAGACTCAAGAGTTTTGCAAAGCCATGTGCAAAGACACAAAGTCATAATGGCATCAGGTTATCTTATGGAAAGACAGTGGACACTCAGAACTGGTCAAAGTGCTGAGACTGAGTGTCTTCAAGTGCTCATCCCTGAATAGAACACGATGTCAACCCCTGCCCAAGGCTCAGAGAGCATCATTGAGAAGGAGAGAGTCAAAGGAGGTGGGGGTGTTCTCTGAACTGCTGACATGGTATGACCTCTCAGGACTCAGCTCATGGACTCTCAGGAACTCTAATCACTTCCCCAAGATCTACCCAAGATGCAGTTTAACATCCCAAGATAGAGAGGGGAGGAGATTTCAATAGCTCACCCCTAGCTGAGGAGTTCTTGGCAGTTGATGGCTGCTGGGGGGTGGCCTCCAGTAGGTTACCCATACCCCACTGGAAGGTCCACAGTGATGCCCATATGAGCAGCACTAACTAAACTCAGACCATATATATACACACACTTGTCTGTGTGTGTGTGTGTGTGTGTGTGTGTGTGTGTGTGTGTGAGAGAGAGAGAGAGAGAGAGAGAGAGAGAGAGAGAGAGAGAGAGAGGGAGAGGGAGAGGGAGAGGGAGAGGGAGAGAGGAGAGGGAGAGAGACAAGAGATTGGGGTTGCAATGAGGGTATCTTGGGGAGGTAGAGGGAAATGAATGGTATGGATATGATTAAAATACATTATATACATGTATAGAATTTTCAAAGAATAAATAAAAATCATTTTTGGGGACAAGGACAAAGTCTTTAAACTTCTGGCAAAAGTAATTTTCATCTACAATTTTATACCTAATGAAGCTATGAGCCAGGTGTGGAGGCAAAGTAAGAAAACATTTAAACATACAAAGACTTGGGCCTTCTGATACTACTTATCTCGGAAAATTAATTAAGGATGTACTCCAGGACAAAAATAATCAAGGGATAAAGGGAGACAGATGAACTTCACTGAGACCTCCAATAGCCTTCATAACAGAGCAAGAAATAGACATCGGAGTAAATGGATATAATTATAGGAGGGCAGGAAAATTTGATCCCAGAACCCAGTATTAGGTTGGGTTGCCAGTCCCTGCACTATTCCTACAAAGGATTACAAGGGAAAAGCCCTGCAGGAACTAGACCCAAAAGAGTTATGTTCCTCCTCCTCCTCCTTCTTAGGTGTTTGTTTGTTTGTTTGTTTGTTTGTTTGTTTGTTTGAAGACAGGGGCTCTGGTAACCTAAGCTGGCCTCAAAGCTGCCCAGTAAGCACATGCTGGGCTCCCAACTCTCCTGCCTCTTCTGAGTGCTAGGATCATAAACATGCTCCTGGCCCAGGATTCCTTATTTCCCTAGGTACAGAAGTCACTGAACTTTGAACTTCTGTGAGAAACAAAGGAGTTTTAAGATGGAGTGGAGATAGGGGTAGGTGAGTGTTAGAGCCATTTACGGGGCTGTGTATCCTTATTTTCGTGGGTTTCTGTGGTGGTTTGGATGAGAATGGCCCCCATAAGCTCATATATTTAAACGCTTGGTTCCCAGTTGGTGGAGCTGTTTGGGCAGGATTAAGCAGTGAGGCCTTGTTGAAGGACGTGTGTCACTGGGTAGGCTGTGAGGTTTTCAAAAAGACTGCCACCACTTGTGGTTATCTCTGTCTCTTGCTTCTGGGTCTGAATTTGATATATTGGTATAGAAAGAGTGAATGTCTGAATGCTATACTTTGGATGTACAATTTCTCCCAAAGGCCCGTGTGCTAAAGGCTCCATCTCCATGCCACAGTATTGTTTTGAGATGGTGGAACCAATATTATAAAACCTGTGATGCGTCTTAAAAAGATGTCGTCTTCTTGATATCCACATGGCAATCTTCTGCTTTCACTTCCTCCCGTTAGCTCTGCCCACCTTCAGTCCATTCTTTTCACTGACTTTTTCCATTTCCAAACCATGTTTGACAAAGACAAAATGTTTAGAACCCTCTCTCTACATCACTTCCCCTCTACCTACTGCCTTAGAACTCTATTTTCCTTCCAAGCTTGGCCTGAAAAATACAGACTCTGGTCTTCTATATACAGCTGGTTGTCTTGAATACTCTGGTCACCTCTTCACTATCAATGTCAGGCTTCTTCCCCTCATGTGTTCTCATGAAAGATGCCAGACTTTCAAAGTGCAGAATCTGAAGGGCGGCCCTGGAGTGTTTGTGCCACAAGCTTCAGGCTCCTCCGTAGGACCCTTCCTTCCTTTCACTCACTGTTCTGAGAGTACCCAATGTTTTCCCTCTGAGAATCATCATGGTCTCTCAGATGGACCCCGATCCTGCCTATAGAGTTTGACAGCTAATCCCATCTCTCCCAGATCCGTTCCTGTGAACTTGTCAGCTCACCTTCTCATCTAGTTACAAATCACAGGGACTTTGGCACCATTTAGAAAATAGGGATTCAAGTAGCTCTAGGATGAGGGTTCTCTTCTCTAGAAACTACTTCCCCTCACAGCCTCCACCCACAGGGAGGTCTGGAAAGCTCAGTTGTACCAGGAAACCCAGACCATTGCCCACAGCTGGTAGAATCAGGGCTCGAGATCAGACCCAGGCAGGAGTAACCAAGTTCCTTTCCTGAGATTCTGGCCATAATAGGGTTAAGCCTCAGGCAGGGCAAGCTCAAAGGGTAAGCAAACTGAATATGGTAATGAAGTAAAGCATCCAGGATTAAGAGTTAGGAGCCACATTTCTAGAACAGTGTCAAGCTGGCATCTCAGCTCCTCACCTGGGTCACCTTGGGGAAGGCACATTAACTTTTCCTCATACTTTATTTGAGCGAACTTAATTGTATTTCTGTTTCAGGCTCTTAGCAAGTACTTACAGCTAATGAGACCCGGAGTTAGCACTTTGGAGGTTTCATAATGGTCTCCATCTTGGTGATTCAAAGATATATTTTAAGGTAAAAATCTGAGAGGGGAAGGCATCTACTAGACAGGCTTGGTACAAGGATCTTTCATTTGGGCTACATAGGGAAGCTGAGGCAGAGGGATTGCAAGCTCAAAGCCAGTCTTAATTAGACCTTCTCCCAAAATAAAATGAAAGAAATTAAAATGGCTGAGGTTCTACCTCAGTGGTACTGTTGTGCCTGTGTAGTGAGACCCCCCAAGCAAGACCACCACAGAGCTGATATCTGATGCAAAACACACAGGGGTTTATTGATAACAAGCAGGCCCGGGCTTGGTCCATGTCCAACACTCGGGTGGAGGAGGACGGCCCTGAACTCTCAGGGTGAGGGGTTTTTAAAGGGAAAAACCGCAAGCAGGGTGGTACTAGCCTTTGCATCATATGATTGGGTGAGGGTATGTAACCTTTTAATTTACTGGTTGGGGGTTACAGTTACCATTTTTGGGCAGGCCTGGACAAGTTCCAGGCTCTGTCCTTGAGCTGCCATGGAGGCTGGCTGGCCTCACACGTTCACATTGACCCATGCACGTAGCTCTAAGTTGGTGAGGGGTCCCAGGCAGTAAACAACTGGCTGAACCTTGAGCAGTCAGAGTACGTGCAGAAAAGGAGCTACTGCAAGGATTATGCGTTTTGTTCATGGCCCTCCCAAAAACTGCTTGCTCAAGTCTCAGGAAACTGAAATTGAGACCTGATCTCTGAGAGAAGACTGATAGCCTGTTATGGCATCTGCTTGGTCCTTTCAGTACAGGGCTTGCTCAGTGTAAGTATGTAAGATCCCAAGCCCCAGGAACAAGAGAGGAGGAGGAGAGCAGGACAGGAGAGGGACAAGCTACCAATAAAGATTCTGTGGAAATCATAGGCCTTACAGCCTGTGCTAAGAGCTCAGGATGGGTTGAAAAGTCATTTTTTTTTTCATCCATTAAATGGGGCATTACTGATGCTTTCCAGACAGTGCTGTAAATGGTGAAATGTGAAGAATAATTAATAATCATAAGTAATCATAGCAAGTGCTTTTATGTTTGCCATGTTCCAGGCCCTGTCCTGAGCACTTTATCTTCCCGACTTGGACTATGTACCACAACACAAGGTGGGTGCGGGTTTTCAACCATCTCCCTCTGCAAACGAACAGACTGGGGCTGGGAAAGTAACTTCTCCTTGGCTACCCTGCCAATAGGTGAGAGACCTTGGCTGACGATCCCAGCAGTTTCTGGAATCTCTGCTCACAACTCTTGACCAAACTCTCTCACACCCTGCCATCCCACCCAAGTCAATTCACACTTAGGGTGAATGTTTGCAGTGATTTGAGCCTGGAGCCAGGACTACCGCTTTGGAAACACAGACCTTCCTCGTGGTCTGGAAGAATCTTTCCAAATATGATAAACTGTTTAAAAATGGAAACCTATGTTAACAGCGGTGGACAAGCTCTTACAAGAGTGAAGATGTGTGTGTGTGTGTGTGTGTGTGTGTGTGTGTGTGCGTGTGTGTGTGTGTATCATATATAGAAAGCAAAACAAATATGAGGACAAAAATACATAGCTATAACACATTGTTATATATACTATATATTCATCACTATATCTGAAATAGTATTTATTCCATCCTTGAACCAGAAATATATATATTACATATATTGATTATACACACATTATATAAATATATATACATATATATATATATAATTTCCCAGCAATCTACATCTACAAATAGAGACAGTATGAAAATACATACACTAAGAGACAACCAGGTATCAAGATCATTTAATGTTGAATTAATTAGAGCATGGGTTAAACTGATATGAACTGTTAAGATTTGGTCATTCAAGCGACCATTTCTGTCTTATGGAAAGATCCAGATATAGTTTGGACAGATCTGGGGGAGGCTCTGCTTTGTCTGCCGCTCTCTGGTCACGTGGACTGCACTGCTGTGCTCAAGTGGCTGCGGCTGTCACCATCCCACCTCCAGGAGCAGGAATGCAGAAAGCAAGCAACAATGGACAGCCTGTTCTGCGAAGGACTAGACCTGATCTCGGACGCCGCTCTGTTCACAGTCTATTGCTACAGTTGCACGGCCACACCTGGGACCAAGGGATGCTGGGAAATGAATGTACTTCCTAGCTGAGTGGCTGGGCTCACGCCAAGCCAAGAAGATTTGAGGAGACAGCACAGGAGGGGTTTTATTCTGAACTCCTAATGATAAAAATAAGGATCATTTCTCCTCTTTGGTTCTGTAAAGAACAGATTAAGATCGGGATGAGAGCCAATGGCAAAGCAGACCAGACAAATTCAAATGGCCTAGCGAAGCGCAGGGCTTGGGGTTTTCCTTTCTTGGAGACTATCTCTGACTACATCTTGCCTTTCAGGGCTTTTGTCTGCCACTGGCTCCCTCCTTTCTGTTTCCGGAATTGCTGGTCCCACTCCCCAGGGCTCTCCAGCCATCTGGATGGAGGGAGGAGTATCAGGCAGCTCTAGAAGAAAGCTTTAGAACTTTCCATGGGTTCCGGTCGGTCTGGAAAGAAGTACCCATCCCTTTCCTTTATCTCCTCAGAGCAGATTGCTCTGGTCCCACCAGCATTTCTTACCACAAGCTCCTTCATTCCCTAATTTAATTTTATTTCCCTCTTTCTTTTCCATGGCTCCATGCAATCTTTTGCTCAGTCTCTCCTTCCTTCATCCATTCTTTCTCCTCACCGACTCATTCATTATCCACTTTCCCACGGCTGTGGCCGCCCTGATTAATTTTATTAATATGCCTCTCCATTTCCTCATTTCCTTGCCCACAAAATGAACATCTCTAATTAGCCATGTAAGATTCTCTCCTGCTCACCACTGTGCTCCTCATCTCATCTGTTACCTTCCCTATGCCTTGCCCATCCCTCATGTCTGTCTGCCTGTTACTCTGCATGCTGTGGGTTGCCTGGCTCCTGCTTTCTGATCCCTGCTGCTGACCCTCTTGGCTCTTTTCTGTACTCTCATTCCGTCCTCTCTGCACCCATAGTATGGAGCATGAATTCTTCCACAACTACATCTTCCCTTCTATTATCCGTCCTAAGAGTAGAATTGTCCAGTAATGCCATGGGCTATTTTTTTTTTAAGAATTGAGTGAATATTTATTTATCCAAAGAAGTATGTCTTTCAAGAGAAATACTCTAGATGAGTCTAAGCACTAATTCCCAGACACTGGTTATAATATTTAACCATCTTATGCAAAAATGTCTCCAGAGATCCATACAAAAATGTGTGTGTGTGTGTGTGTGTGTGTGTGTGTGTGTGTGTGTGTGTACAAAATAGCTGGAATTTATCATAAAATAGAGCATTTCTAAGGGTTGAAAGAGAACACTGTGTCAACCTACTGTTCAAGCATTTAAGTATTGTTTCTAAAGTCACCAGAACAGATAGCTTTTCCTGAGAGGCCGTTTCCTGTCCAGATGATTGACAGGTCTATTTGGTTTGACTTTTCCAGGAAGGAACAATGGGATGTTCTTGTTCTTAACCAGACAGTCTCCAGCTAGATAGCACCCTTTTGAGGGTTGAAACAACAGCTATGAAGGACTTTCCAGGCAGTTCAGAATATTATGTCTTCACTCATAGCCAGAGATGTAACTCAGATCCTATTCATTTTACCGGTAACCAGAGCCCTATAGCTTCAGTTTCTGGTTCTCCATGCCACAGAATGTGGGGGAGGGTCCATTCCCAATGACCTTCAAGCTTATTAATATCTGGCTAGCTAGCTGATTCTTTCCTTCGAGAGTTGAGGCCTTAAAAATGACTCAGGGGATGGGTATCAAGTGGCTCCGACTACTTATACCTGAGATGGAGGGTAGAAGGATTTAAGGTCCCCACTGTTGCTGACTTTCAGGCCTTGAGAGCAAATCAAGAGACCCAAGACATATGTGGAGTTAGATTGCCACAGGCCCATCTGAGAGTGAGTGGACTGTGAGTGAGGGAAGAGAGAAGGAAGGCGGCAGTTGGACACAGCAAGCTCGAAGACTAAGAGGACCATTTCCAAGATTCTAATAGGTCTAAGCAATCTCACCCACAAGACTCACAAGATCCAGTTCCAAAGCTCTTTTATAAATATCCCATGGGTCATAGATTTGACCCAAAGCCTGGGTGAGAACACTCAGAGTTGCACAGTGGTGTTCAGTAACATACAATTTAAAAGGTCTGTTGAGCTGTGGTAACTCTAAAGCTGGAGTCTTGAACAAAAGGACTTTTAATTTATCAAAAACCTTCTGTTCCTGTTCCCAAGAAAGGAGAACTTGGTTATTATGGCTCTTTAAGGACTTATGTAAGGCTTAGCCGTAAGGCCATACCCAGGAATTCAAAGTCAACAGAAACCCGTTAGCCTTCAAAAGACATAAGGTTTCCAATGCTGGGAATTGGAAGGGCCTGGATGGCTTGGATAGAATCGAAATAAAGAGCTGTGGACACTGGAGTTAAGATGAATCCAGACATAATACCTTTCAGGATAATAACTGGGCCTTGTGCTCAGAGACTCCGTGTTCTCTGTCAGCTAGGAAATGCAAAGCTCCTAACAGGTGCTTAGGAGCTTTCTTTATGGAAGAAGATGATCTGTGTGTTCTGAGACCATTCTTTTATGTACAGTGAAGCAATCCAGGTTACTATCTAGGACCTGTGTGGAATCTGGGGGCTATCTCTGAAGACCTGGAGAACAAAGGCTCAAGTGAGGAGTCGTCCATTCCGAACTGTACATCAGTCCATTACAAAGCAAAATGAAATCGAGGCCCGGGTGCTGAAAGGATATGAAAGAGGGCATCTTTAAGATCTAGGATGTGGGGGGGGGGTGGGGGGGATTTTAACTGGGGAAGGGAAGGGAATACAGGGGGAGAGGGAAGGGGAAGGGATAACTAACACTGATGATGTCTGAAAAAGCCATAGGAAAACGTATTAGTTTATGTTTACTTAAAATATATATATACAATATATGCATGAACCCTAAGAGAGATCTAACTACTGCCCCTTTCCTAACCCGGCAATTCCTAACTATATCCTAATCCCTTTCCTTACACTTCCAGGTAAGTGTAGCTCCCATCTCTCATCAAAGAGGCTTCTTTTTGCCCCAAATGGAGACCATTACATTCACAAAATGCAGAGAACAACAGACTATAGGGTACCCAACCGCAATTAATGCATAACCAACCAAACCCCTACACCAGAGGCCAAGGGCACCTCATAGAGGAGGGGGCAGAATGTAGGAGCCTGGTGCAAGATCGCTTCTAAATATGACATGGAAGTTGCGCCCAGGAAATCTCCAGACCTGCATGAGGACAACACCAGCCAACAGGACATGCACACGTAAGTGGAGGAAATCTCACAAGGGTCATCTATAGATGAAGAGCTACAGACAATGAATGGCTGAGGAGAAGGGAGAGTCAGTCTTCCCCAGGGATGAGCCTCTGACAGGTTATCAATCACAAGTGGTCATCCCTAATCACAGACATGCAAGCAACACTAAATGGATTCAGCAGGGTGTGTGTGTGTGTGCGTGTGCGTGTGTGTGTGTGTATGTGTGTGTGTGTGTGTGTGTATGTATGTGTGTGTGTGTGTGTGTGTGTATATGTGTGTGTGTGTGTGTGTGTGTGTGTATGTGTGTGTGTGTGTGTGTGTGTGTATGTAGACAAAATAATGACAATTAAAGAAGAGATCAATAATTTGAAAGGGAGTTGGGGGGTACACAAGAGTTAGGGTAAAAATGATGTAAATACAGTATGAAATTCTAAAGAAAAGTAATTAACAAAGCCAAACAGCATGATGTATTTGTTTTATTCTCTACACAATTAATAAATAGATTAATTAATTAATTAATTAGAAAATAAATAATTTTTAAAAGTGGAAAAGAAAATATCTAGAACATGAAACATGAGGTATTCGAAGAAATTTGGGTTGACAAAGTATAGGGGTTAGGGACTTCCAGATCTACAAGAATAACACATTTATTGCATGAAGGTCTTACAGCACCTGGCAGTCTCTGTGAGTCTTTTTTATGGCTAGCACTGGGCATTACAGTGTGACTAGCATAGGGTTAAAAGCCCATAATGTAGAAATTTACTGATTAGAAGTTGAAATCCTGCTTGGGCTGCAAGCCAGGGAAAATATTATTTATGGTTAGGAAAGGCATGAGAGGCCTTTAATCTGATTCTGGCTTTCCTTTACAAACCATATTCACAAAAAATGTCTAACCTTGCTGATTCCACCAGAGTCTGATAATCTACCCACATAGCTAATCATGTTTTTGAGATTACTGTTGGGTGCCTCTGAAAATGCATGTTACTCTCAGATGTGGACAGTGTACCACCATAATAAGAGAATATCAAGATGATACACATGGAAGAAAGCCGACGTGGACAACCAAAGCTTCTTTGAGCACTGACCTCACAATTGGAATAGAGCTACAGCGTCCTAAAAAGACCTGAGCAAAGGAACCAACGCTTCTGTCTACACTGCAGCCACACACACACACTCACCCCTCCCTTCCTGACGCCTGCTAGGTCAGCCTCCTTGCGTTTATTCCGAGCTTGTTTGCTTTACCTACCTTCGTGTTGCTTGGGTTTTCCACCTAAGTTCATTGGTTTTGCTTTCTATTTTACAGAGAATGAAAAAAAAATAATCTGTGTGTTTAAAATCACATGAGAAAGTTCAAGTTGTAAAAGAAGAAATAAGATTAAAAGAGACGTCAATGTGCTTCCCCTGACCGTCTTTGAGCCTACGGTTTTCTGTGAACCAGGTACTAGGTTTTTCACTCACTAAGTGGTGTTTTCTCATCTATATTGTAGTAAAGGTCATCCTTTGGAACACCAGATCTATAAAAACAGACCCTGTTGTCTCAAGTGATGTGCCCCAAGACTGACTGTCACAAATTCTCAAATGCATAGACTGTCACTGCACATTAGCATTTTCCCCACCACAGTGAGTGAAGAGCAAACTTCAGGTGGGAACATGGCTGTCAGGAAGGGACCAGCTTCAGTCACTGGTAAAGTGGGCCGTTCTCATAGTGCCCTGACCACAGAAGGAACTCAAACTCTTTCCAAGTCAGTTGTGAAGAATTGAAAGCTATGGGAGCTTTTCCCAGCCTGTATTCTACAGAAATCAGTGCTGGAACTAAAGAGGCTAGAGAAAATCAAGCAATTTGCATTTCTGGGGGATTTTTCAGAGCTTGTAATATGATAATGCATGTTGTAGTTGTCCAAGAGAGATATAATCTACAGACCTCCAGTTTGGAAAACTCAACTGGGCATGCCTCGTTGACCCTGAATGCACTTCATGTGGTCTACATGAAGGCTAGCTTCTGCTCCTGAGACCCTTCCCCAGAAGGGGGAAACCACTGCTTTGATTACTATAATTAGCCAACCAAACTAGTATTTAACTAGTTGTAAAAGGCAGAAACTTCAGTCAACTTGATAAACCCTTCTTTACCCCTCCCTTCTCCTTGCCCTTGGGGAAATCATTTCCTAAATGTATCACAGATATCCGTTGTTCCTATTCCCACTGTTGTTGTTTTTACGCCCTTCTCAGCTTGGGTTTTCTTCACAGTAGCTCCTGGACCATGAATTTGCATCCAAATAGATCATTCGTCTTGTTCAGCTTGATTTTATTTTGCTTTAGAAATAGGAAGGTAAGACAGGGAAAGAGATGTGATCCTACGTGCATCAGGAGGTGAAGAGAGAGTGACGGAATATTTGTGATGGGAAAGCAGAAGCAGGGCTTCCTCCCGGGAGCATGAGTTACCAGTGACTGGAGTCTGTGACGGTGTTTCCAGGTTGTCGGCCCCAGCCTCAGCCTGAGATGCCCTTTTATGTGATCTAAGGGAAGAAGGGCTGGCTACTAAGGAGCAGAGTTCAGGTGATTATTTTGATTGATAGATTAGACCGTGTAGCATGAATCTTAAAAGTTCTTATTAATAAAATCAAACTTGAGGCCAGTTATTGGGGTGAACACTGGAAGGTCAGAGAGACAGAATAAGCCACAGCTATCTCACCTTGCCGGATCCTCAGCTGGTCTTGCTTCCTCAGACTGGAAGCCTCTATGTTCTCATATCCAAATGACTCTCAGCTGAACTGCTGCTAGAAGCCTGAATGCTTAACCAGCCCAATGCTTCTCCAGGCCAAATGCCTCTCCAGGGCAAATGCCTCTAGTTTCTGGTCCTCACGCCTTATATACCTTTCTGCTTTCTACCACCACTCCCTGGGATTAAGGCTCGCTTTCTGGGATTAAAGGTGTGTATCACCGTGCCTGGCCATTTCCAATGTGGCCTTGAACTCACAGAGATCCAGAGGGATTTCTGTCTCTGGAATGCTAGGATTAAAGGCGTATGCTACCACTGCCTAACCTCTATGTTTAATATTGTGGCTGTCCTGTTCTCTGACCCCAGATAAGTTTATTAGCATACACAATATTTTGGGGAACACAATACCCCCACAAGACCGTATTTTTTTCTACTGTGCATGTCTCTTCCCACAATTCCTCTAACTTTAATCACGTGCATGCCCAATGGTCATAGGCCTAAGATGGTAAATAGAGGATGTTCCCAAAAAGTTCATTTGAAAAATAGTTTTCCTTTCTGGACATACACCCAAAAATAATTCAGGCCTGAGCAGCCCTTCTATTCTTCGTACCAGATACATGAGGAATAGACTTGAATAGAAACAGTTTAAATATTACTTTAACTAAGGAATGAGACATCTATGTTATTGTTCAGAGATGGATATTCATGTAGCTAGATGCATATAGGGGTTTGAGGAAGATGGGGGTTGCTAGGTGCACTGTTTGGAGAGGAATTTGTGTGCATAGAGCATACAGTTGAAGGAACTGGGCTGCCATGTGCGTTATTAGGAGAGACTGTTATGTAGCGGTTTTCTCCAAGATTAAAACCTTCCACCTTAGAGGGAAGCTGGTTAAGATACAAGATGTTAAAGAGGGGGTGAAGAAACAGGATGTTCTAAGGGAAGGTGAGACACGCTACCCTTCAGGGAAGTTCATTAAGCTCAGGAGGTTAAAAAGCAAAAACAAAAACAAAACCTCAAGGGCTTCAAGAAGTCCCCGAGACTGACCAGATTTACTAAGTCCCTCCCTCCTCAAGAGTGAAGAGTGTATAAGCAGCAATGACTTCTGAGAGACACTCTAGAAGAAGCAGGGACCAGCTAAGATGATTGGAAACAAAGGCCACCAACTGCCTGGAAGAGGCATGGGCCAGCCAAGCTACCTGGAAGAGGCTCAGACCAACTGAATACCTGGAAAGGACATTCTCCCATCTGCTGAACTGCCCGCAGGCTGTTGTCCTCTAAGTTCACACCTTTTATAAGCTGTCATCTATGATGGTGTGGGCTTTGGTGATGCTGCTGTCGCTGAGTAATTTCTGATCTTGTAAGTAACCCCTCACCCCCATTCCTGTATAAAAACCCCAAGACCGCCGGGCGGTGGTGGCGCACGCCTTTAATCCCAGCACTCGGGAGGCAGAGCCAGGCGGATCTCTGTGAGTTCGAGGCCAGCCTGGGCTACCAAGTGAGCTCCAGGAAAGGCGCAAAGCTACACAGAGAAACCCTGTCTCAAAAAAACAAACAAACAAAAAAAAACAAAACAAACAAACAAACAAAAAACCCAAGACCTCCTTGGTTCACCAAGTTGGATTTGGTGGCTTCTTTGCTTTGGTCTGCCATCAGTTCCCTATCTGAGGTGAGCAGAGGTCACATCTCCCCAGGAATAGTGTCACGCAACAGAGGGATAATGTGCATAACCAAGTGTGGTGGTTTGGATGAAAATGGCTTATCCCTCAGGCCCATAGGGAATGGCACTATTAGGAGGTGGGGCTTTGTTGGAGTGGGTGTGTCCTTGTTGGAGGAAGTGTGTCACTGGGGGTGGGCCTGGAGATTTCAACTCAAGCCAAGCCTAGTGTCTCACTCTCTTCTTGCTGCCTGCTGATCTCGACATAGAACTTGAAGCTACTTGAGTCCATGATGATAATGGACTAAACCTCTGAACTGTAAGACAGCCCCAATTAAGTGTTTTCCTTTATAAGAGTTGCCATGGTCATGGTGTCTCTTCACAGCCTAGAAAGAGACAGAAGTTAGTATCAGAGATTGGGGTATTGCTGTGATAGGCCGGGCCATGCTTTTGTTTAGAGGAATATAGAACACTTTGGGACTTTGGACTAGAAAATTGATTGGACATTTTAAGATGAGCTTAATGGGCCATACTAGTAGGAGCATGGAAAATAGTGGTGCAGATGCTGATTTGAACCGTGGGGCCCGCCTCAAGACGTTTCACGAGAGAAGAATGTTAGTAAATGGCCTAGAAATCATGCTGTGATACTTTAATGAAGATTGTAGTTGTTTTCTGCCCTTGTCCAAAAAAAAAATCTGCCTAAGACTGAATTGCAATTATGAATTAATAGCTTTGGCAGAGGAAATTTCCAGATAGCCTTGTATTGACTGTGCTGTTCCGTTATTAGTGGCCACACTTAACACAGATCTATAAAGAAAAGGAGCATGCCGAGCAAGGAAAAAATACAAAAGGTACAGTTTGAGGAGAAAAGGGGCACCAAAGAGTGTAAAGGAACTAAATCCTGAGGTCAAGGAGATAAACAGATTGAAGAAAAGCCTGGTGCTAAATGGACTAAAGGGAGTGGTGACCTCAGGGAAGACCCCACCCAGCTAAGCTTCCAGTGTGTGAAAAAGAATTAAAGAAAAGCTTAGAGCCAGGTGGGGTGGTGCACACCTTTAATCCCAGCACTCCAGAGGCAGAAGCTGGGAGATTTCAGAGTTCCAGGCCAGCCTGGTCTACGGAGCAAGTGCCAGGACAGCCAAACTTAGGCAGTGAAGGACACCATCGAAAACAGAAAGTCGGTGAAAATTTGAATGAGGGGGCCATGTTCTAGAGAAAGGAGCTGAAGATCTGAAGAGTGCTTTAACATCAGACATGGAGACGCAAAGTCTGGAGTTTGCCCAGCTGGTTTTCAGCCTTGCTTTGGTCGAATATTTCTTTACTATGCTCCCTTTCTTCCCCTTTGGAACAGTAATGCATATCCTGTGCCATTATGTGTTGGAACTATGTGATCTGCTTTTCTATTTTGATTTTATAGATTATAGTTAAGAGATCACATGAGACCCAGAAGAGACATTGGACTTTGGAGTTTTAAACAGTGCTGATACTGTGACAGACTATGGAGACTTTTCAAGTTGAACTAAATGCATTTTGCATTATGATATGGCTACAAGTCTATGGGAGCCAGGGAGTGGAGCATGGGGATTTGGATGCAAATGGCCCATCCCCTAGGCCCATAGGGAGTGGCACTATTAGGAGATGGGGCCCTGTTGGAGTAGGCATGTCCTTGTTGGAGAAAGTGTGTCACTTGGGATGAGCTGTAGGTTTCAGATGCTTAAGCCAAGCCGTCTCTCTCTCTCTCTCTCTCTCTCTCTCTCTCTCTCTCTCTCTCTCTCTCTCTTTCTCTCTCTCTCTCTCTTCCTGCTGCCTGCCTATCTGAATATAGAAATCAGCACCATGTCTGCCTGCATGCTGACATGCTTACCACCATAATGATAATGGACTAAACCTCCAAACTGTAAGCCAGCCACAATTAAACGCTTTCCATTATAAGAGTTGCCATAGTCTTGGTGTCTCTTCACATCAATAGAAACCCTAACTAAGATACCAAATCCAAATAGGGATCCAGGTTAAAGGATTTTCTGCACTTGCTTGCTTCAGAAAGGGACCTACAAGAGGGGGTAGAAGGGTAGGAAGATGGTGGAGGAAGGTGGATAAGAAGAAAGCATACAACATGTATGCAGGAGAGAGACATAATGAAATACATTGTGGAAAACATACATTAATGAACAGATTTTCATCATGAGCAGTTGGGGCTGAGTCCTGTAGGGCCCCTTTGAGTATCTGAGGAAAACCCCATAGAAGAGTCCCCTGAGAGAAGTGGAAACTTGGCAATGGAATGACCTTCAAGGTCATTCCACATCAGATGAAGGTCACTTCTGGGGAGCTGACTCTCCATCTGTTCCGGCCCTGAGGCTCTCAAGGGTCCCCAGCAGTTCCCCTGCATCTTCATATCAGCAGACTTCCGGCTGTTCTCCTGCAGCCTCACTCTCCTCACCCCGGCTTCCCTCTGGTATTATCTGTTCGTATACCTATGGGAGGGCACGTCAGTCGAGCCGCAGAGTGCTCTCTGAACTGTTACTGGCGTATTTTGGATTGAACTGTATTTTGAAGTGGCGCCGCACATGAAGATTTCAGAAGATTTTAACTCTCCATTGCATATTTATTTTGTCTTCTATTCATCACTTAGCTCTCTCTTCCCCTCAGGCTTTCTGTTTGTAGTGTCTGCTCCATGTCTCTGCTTTTGCTAATTCCACATCCACTCTGAAGCCCTTGAGTGTTTTTGCAGTGAGCCTTTCCCTGCTCCTTATGCTGTTGGCTTTAATTCCATCATGTGACTCTCAAACGGTGCCTTATCTTTGTTTTCTACCCATTACGAAGCTTTGTTTCCTGGTTTGTACTCTTTTCATTTGAATCAATTCTCCCTCTTATTGTTACGAATGTGCTTGTGTGTCCCTCTGCTCTCCTGCAACAACGTGGGGGAGCAGGCAGGCAGCAGGGAGGCAGCTTCCAGGGCCACCTGCCCTGCCCAGGGCCCTTTCTGGCAGTCAGATCTCATTTCCCCTCACCTCTCGGATCTGTACCTGCCATAGCCCCAGGAAAACAGGACGCCAGTTCTGAGCAAGAGCCCCAAGGACAGCTGTTGATCCCGAAAACGGTTTTAATTTGTCTCTGTCTCATTAGCTTAATGCTGATGCTGGCGGCCCTCGGCTGCTGACCAAGCTGAGTGGCTGGCTTTTCATCTCACCCTGCAGCTTATCAGGTCCACAGATGAAGCTGACAGCTCAAGTCATTTCCCTTTGCGACCCTGGTCCTTTGTGGTCACTCCCCAAGGACAGTCATTCATCTTTGGGTCTACAGTAATTAAGGCTAGAAGGAGACCTGTTCCCACTGGCTAGCCTTCCTCGGTGAATCAGTATGACAGGTGAAAATCATATAAATGAATGCTTACGGGGCAGAAACACTTTGTCAGTGGGTCTGCTTTGATGGCCAAGGCTGGGAGAATTGTCCACCTAACCTATGCTACTGGAAGGAGAAGCCAGAGGCTGGCTTGTCATAAATTGCCGTGAAAATTGACCCCATTCATATTTAGGCAATTCATATTTAAGAATGATGCAAAGCTTAAAGAAATGTTTGCCTTTCCGCAAATGGCTTAAGTTGCCACATTTGAAAAAACGGGAGCTTAGGACTGAAATTGATCAAGTTAAGGATCTGTTTGGGCAGAGTGCAGCAGGTAAATCTCCAAGACAAATAACAGCAGTGCTAGCCCCTGGACTGGAAGCCAGCTTCTCAGCACTGCACCCTGTGCTGTGGACACGACCTCATTTGCATTTACTGTTTAATGGCCTCAATGGCACAAGACAAGTGGGGAATCCAGCAGGATTTGCAAAGTCGAGAGACGAGAGACACACAGGCAGTTTCTCCTTAGACTCCTAAGTCCAGTATCCTACAGAGTCCTATCGTGTCTGAGCCAGCATCTCTGAGTTTTGTGTAGGGACCCAGCTCCTGGGCAGAGGTTTGATGGGGATAACGCATTCCTGTTCAGATCTAAATGAAAAAGAAACACACTTTAGACTTCACAATCCTCACTTTTCATCAGCAGGAGGCCACCCTGCTTCCTCCTAGCCACTCGGTGGCCCCTGCTCCTAGGCCGTGCCTCCTAGGAGGCAGCTCATTCATTCATTCATTTAAACTGTAGTCGCTGGGTGCCCACTGTGGATAAGGAGCTGTCCGGCAAGGGCCATCCATGACCTTGTGAGATCTCTCACCTTACAGGAATTAGTCAGCATTAAGACCAGAGTGCTGGGGGTTCAGAGGTTGAACCCAGGGAACAGTGTTAGGGGTCAAAGGAGCCGGGGGTACAGATATCCAACGGAGCTCCTGAAACCTTCCTCTGCTACCACTCAGTGGCCAGCAGCTAGACGAATGGTCAGGGTGTGCCCGCAGAGGTGTGTGCCTGCTTCAACCTGCAGGCACCGGGCAGAGCACTAGGCACACATCACATATTCATGTTTATTAATGAGTAAATCAATGTGGTAACTTGTGACTTAAAGAACAAGAAAGATGGAGTTTAGTAGGTGGAGAAGGGGTAGGCTTAATTACTATTTTCCTTCACTCAAATGATTTACATACTTGAGCAGCGAATCTCAAGGGGGTGAAAGAAATCAAAACTCTACAGCAAGACAGATACTGAGAAGTCTCACGTTCCTCATTGTCTACACCTGTTCGCCTTCCCACAAGAAGCCATTCTTACTCATGTAAATTACCATTTTTATTAATGTTGAGTGTATTATCCCAGCGTGTCCTTATGCAAATGAAATCATGTATAAATACAGATACATTCTTACTTTTAACCCTTGTCCTCACTAATGGTGGCATACTACGTAAACAGATTTGCTTTTCGGTTTTTTAATTTGTCACGATATCCAGAAGCTATTTCCCTGCGACTGCTATGAGAAAGACTTTACTCTCATCTGTACCCGTGTATTAAACCATGGACCAGAGGGGCCTTACGTGGAAGGCCGTCCCAGCACTTGTGTTTGCGTAGACCTCTCCCCCTCTTCATCTGTGTGTCGAAACACCTGTCTCCTTCTCAGCTGTTCCATCCAAAGGATGGGAATGTGTTTCTGTGCACACGCTGTAAACCTCACCTTCAGGGCAGTCCCATCTCAGAGGCATCCCAGAGGAAGCAAAACGGGATTTCCCCTTTTCTTCCTTCCTTCTTCCTTGTACTGGGGATTAAACACAGGACCTTGCTCAGTGTCCTACCACTGAGCTGCATCTCCAGCTCTTTTTGCATTGTTAAATTTGAGAATGTGTCTAGGTCATGGCCCAGCCTGGTCTTGAATTCATTGGTACACAGACTTTGAACTTGGAATCCTCCTGCTTCCAGCTGAGGCTCACTAATGTTTTTCAGAGTCCTTCCCTAGGCTGAACACATTGCAGGGATTTCTGCAAAGGAGACGGCATCGTGGGACTGGGAGGGTCCCAAGTCCTGATGCAGGAGTTACCTGAGGCACTCAACTTCCTTCACTGTCTGGTGTCCAGCCCACAGGTGAGCTCTAGCTGGAGTAGAGGAGGGGTGTCTTCTGGTCCACTTTACCCTGGATGTTCCCTAGTCCAAGGACTGTCCCAGCACACACACTCTTAACCCTGTCTTCTACCTAAACTAGAAGCATCCATAAGACGAACCACCTGATTTCCCAGGTAATAGCATATTCAGTATTCTCTAGGTGAATTCCTTCTAGTCCGACCTCTAGTGTGCAGTACCTAGGATCCAAGAAGAAAATAAAACTAACATCCTACGGTGGCAATTATTGCTGACTTGTGTTTTGCTTTAGTATTCTAGACAGCTCCACTGCTTTGGGTGGCTGCTTTTTTTTTATGCCATATTTTACCTGGGGTTTCTCTGCTCAGCACTTGTGGTGGTGGTGGGTTGTTGTTGCTGTTGTTGTTGCTTTGTTATTGTTGCTGCTGTTATTTTGTTGTGGTGGTGGTGGTTGCTGTTTCCCCCCATTCCTTCACTTCCACAGTAAAGGAGCACAGGCGCACAATTCTCCCCACAGAAGGACACAGCTGAGTGTACAAAAGGGTCCTGGTTGTGCTTGTTTCCTATACTGGCTGCTGTTTACTTTGGTTGTCTTAACAATGACTGTGGGTTGCTATAAAACTGATTGATCTACAGCCTCCAGATCGATAAGACATGGGCAAAATGAACACAATGGCCATGTTATCATGCTGCTCGCTTACCCCATCACACAAGAGCTCAGAAAGCAGAGGGCAGCTGGGGAAACAGTTCGTTCGCTTTGGAGACTACAATGAAACACCTACCCCAAACCGATGTAGAGCCCCAGCCTGGTCATTCTCCCCAGAGAAGGATCAGAGCATCCAAGAGACACAATACAGCTTCGATGCTGACACTGGGGACCTTCTTAGGGAGGACCATTGTTGGTGGCAGTCGTCCATTTAGATATGAAAAAAGAAGGCTGTCCTGAGAAATAATGAAAGAGAAAGCAGAATAAAGAAAAGGCTACATGGCTCAGCAGCCTGGAGGTGAGAACTGAGCATCCTAGCAGAAGGTGGAGTGGGGAGGTGAGAACCTGAGCATCCTAGCAGGAGGTAGAGTGGGAGGGAGAAATCAAGGGCCAGCGGGGCTCCTGGAAGCTGGAATGCCCAGAGAGTCTGAGTCTCCTTGTCATCTGTTCTCTGCCTGTTGTCACCTCTCTCCAAATTGTCAGCAACCTCTAACCTGGTGTTAGAGGTACTGCGTGAAGGGACAGAAAATGGACTTTATCTTACAGATAGGAACTTAACGCCTTCCGTTTGGCATTCCCATTCAGCTAAGTCATCCAATACACCCAGGCAAGCCGAGGAGCTGGGAGGTAGAAGAGGAGAGGAAAAAGGTGTCACGTTGTCAAGGTCCCATCTTCCATCCTGCCCTGGAGTGTCTCTCTAGTCTTTCAATGTCAGTCCACATGATTGACACAACTCTATTCCATTCCCAGCCCCTCAATCCCAGCTCCTCCTTCATCCTCCAGGTTCTTCTGCTTCTGGCCACTGCCACAGGAGGAAACACTGTGAATGACATTTTACCACCCTCTGCCACCCGTTGCAAGAGGCACACAAGGCTCAGATCCAGTTCTCAGTAGAGACCCCTGGGATTGAGGCTGCAGTTCTGTTATCCTGTGGACCCCAACTTCTAAGTGCTCTCCTCTTGACCTCCTGTGCGGCAATGCTGTATGCGGGGTGATTCTCCCACTTCGGGCCCCCAAAGAGGCTGATGTTCCAACTCTGCCTCTTTTCTGAGAGAAAGGTCAATGTGACAATGTCACTGTTCCACCCACAATGCATCATCAAGACTGAACAAGTGTCATCTACCGGGGACTACTCAGGAAATCTGAACTGCCATGCCCACAGGCACCCCAGTCCCCCAAAGTGCATTATACAGTAATGGGATGCATGGGAAGCTTTTGCAATTCTTTACTACAAAAGAAGGTGGTAGTTTGGGGAGGATTGTTTGCTTGTTTGATTTATTGAAAATGAATCTGGATCCTGCAGAAGTGCTTCCTTTCTGAAGCCTTCAGTGATTGTGACTGTGCAAGTGTTTTATGCAGATTAGTCAAATGATCCATCCATGTGGTGGCCCCGCCTGTAATCCCAGCAACTCTGGAGACTAAAATGAGAGAATCACAAGACCAAGGGCTGCCTAGGCTGCAGAGTGAGTTCAAAACCAGCCTGGCATCTTAGTCAACACCAAAACAAGAGAGGAAAAGATGACTGGGGGATACAGCCCAGTGGTCAGGGGCTTGCCTCAGCCCGAGGCTCACCAACATGGAGGCAACAGAGGGAAAGACTGTCAATGAGTCTCATGACCTAGAAATCACAGGCAAATTTTCCAAGGTGCCTTTTCGATAAAACATCTATGTTTTATTTTTAAAATCAGATTCTACGCCGTGCAGTGGTGGCGCATGCCTTTAATCCCAGCACTCGGGAGGCAGAGCTAGGCAGATCTCTGTGAGTTTGAGGCCAGCCTGGGCTACCAAGTGAGTTCCAGGAAAGACGCAAAGCTACACAGAGAATCCTGTCTCAAAAAACAAAACAAAAAAAAAAAAAATCAGATTCTACAAAGGATTTGTGACGCAAATAAGGTCAAGAACTATGGTCACTAACCTGAGGTCAAGGTCATAATCTGTTTCCCCCTCAGCTGTTGTGCCTCCCATGGATCATACTTTGGCACACAGGAAATTATTAAAGATCTGTTCAAAAGAGAACAGTCTTCCTGCTCTCTGAATTAAAACCTTAAAACTTGCAAATTTTATTCAGGCTCAGTGTGATGATAGCACCTTACAGCTCTAAAGGGAAGCCGATGTGACACCATCACTTCTTGGTCACAAGGAGGAAACACCTGTCTCCCCTCTACCCTGTTCCAGGTGTGGCTTCCTGAGGTTGGATGCCACATGTCTTCACAGAGCACAGCTTGACCAAGGCCTTTGTGCAGGGTAAAACTCTCTACCTGCTTCATATGGTTTGTCCTGTGCCGACTTCCCTGGGGACACAAAGGCACATGTTCAGCCCACTTCACAGATGCAGAATGACTAGACCATTGTCCTGCTGGTACTTTGATCTTGAACTCCACATGAGTGAGCTAATGAGTCGCTGGTTCTTTAAGGTGTTCAGGGTATGGTCCATAGCTACAACAGCCCTAACTACAAGCTAACACACACCTACTTCACACGTTTCAAGATGAAGAAATAAATGCTTTCTTGCTTGGTATAAGACACGAGAAGAATCTAAATACATAGAACAAAATGTAAAATGACCCCTTCTCCATCCATTACCCTTCTCAGTCTAACCATGGTCATACAGTTATTCTTCTAGAACATTTTGTATGCATTTACATATATATTTGTAGATATACCCATGCATAGTTATTTTGTATGTGTGTGTTTGTGTGTGTGATGTATGTGATCGCATGTGCCTGCATGCACATGTACATGCATATGTGTGCATGTGGATGGAAGCGAGAGGTCAATGATGGGTTTCTTCCTCCATCACTCTCCACCTTACTTTTTGGGACAAAGTCTCTAACTGAACTTGGAGCTCAGCAATTTGGCTTGTCTGGCCAGCCAGACAGTTCCACTTGTCTCTGCCTCCCCAGCACTGAAAGTACAGGAATGAGCTGCACCTAGTTTCTACATGGGTGCTGGGGATCTGAACTCAGATCGGCATGCTCACATAGCATGCACTTGACCCTCCCTCAATGCCTCACGTTTACTCTGAGTTTTCACTGCATGTTACTACTGTCTGGACACCTAGATAGTGTTTCTGATTCTGCTGGGTGTTGGTTCAAGAGTTCTTTCTCTTCAGCTACCCACTGAAGAGCTCTACAGGAATGTCTTTGTATGTGTGCATGCATACACAAAGCTCTGGGTTTTAATAAGCATTCCTGGAAAGAAAGAAAAGTTCAAACAAAAGAACTTCCCTTGGGCAAAGTGTACAAAGTAGAAAAGCTTTAAGAGCTTGCTAAGGTGGATCTACTTCTCTGCATTCAAAGCCAGGTGTGGATGAAAAGGTAGAAAGGATGTTTTCTACCCAACCCTGAGGGTAACCATGCGGCCACTCGAACACAAATAGGGATTGTTTACCATAAAGCTTCTTCTAGTACCAGCCCAGTTCCACCCACTAAAATTTCATCTTTTTCCTTCAACCCAAACAGGTGCTGCTCTCTCCTTCTATGGACTGGGAAATTCCTGCCTTTTAAAAACAAAGCAAAATAAAAAAGACCACCGTCTCTTCAGGTGGGTCCTGTTGTGGAGCACATAAGGGACTGGAATTCCTCTGGTCTTCTTGAGTTGATACACAAGCTAAAGCTCTAGAATGATAAATCTGGAGAGAGGTGGGGAGGTTCAGGGTAGAAAGGGGGTGTCACCAGGTCTGGCAGGGCCGATATTTGCTGGATTATCTAGTCTGATGTTTTTCCTACCTCACTCGCCATGATCCTCAGAATTCTCTACTCACCAAGTGGTAAACAAATGAGACACCCCTGTCCAGCAGCCAGGGATAGGGGGACTTTGTTTACTTTGCTGCCTGTGGAAAAAGAAAGAATAGAAGAGAGAGAGAGAGAGGGAGCCACAGGCTGGAAAGTTGAGACTCGGAGGAGAACCCTGCAGGTAAAGGAAAATACAAACCAGATACAGGGTAGAAAGTTGTGAAAAAGAACTGACCCTTTGTTTGTTCTGGTTCCCAAGCTCCAAGGTTGGCCCTGGTGATACAAAATGTTGTACATCAACTTGGCTGCGTCAAAGTACCCAGATATTTCAGTAAATACTGTGCTGGATATTTTTGTGGGGGTAGTTCTGGTTTAGTTTTGGGCAGGGAAGGATGGGATTAACATTTACATCAATGAATTTTGAATAAAGCAGGTTACCTTTTATGATGTGTATAGGCCTCTTCTAATCAGAAGAAGACCTTAATAGAAATAAAGTAGACCTCCTCTGAACAAGGAGAAAATATTGGAGCAGATTACCTATGGACCTTTCCTGCCAAGTTTGGAGATCTCTCTCTTCTCCCTCCTTTCTCTTCTTCCTTCTCTCCCTCGCTGTCTCCTCCTGCCTCTCTTTGTCTTGCTTTCTGAAGTGTACCCCATCAGTCTGGGCAGGATAGGATAGGTTCTGGTCCTATTGATTCTGCTCTCTGAAGAGCCTTGACTGACAAGCCTCCAGCGTTCCCTCACGGGTTCTCATGTCACTGTCTGTGTCAAAGGGTACAGCTTGCTGGGTCTGGCAATTCCACCTACTCTAGAGGCTGAAGCAGAAGATCAGGAGTTCAAGATCTGATTAGGCTTCAGAGTGAGTTCAATGACAGCCCGGGCAATTTAATGACACCCCGTCTCAAACTAACAAGCGAAAGAGAGCTAGAAATACGATTCAATCTTGGAGCCCTTGCCCGGCATGTATGTAGTCCTGGGCTCTAATCCCTAGTAGCAGGGGCCCCTTCCCCATCCTCTTGAATATGTGCTGGGCCTATGATGGCTTTGGTCAGTGACATGTGGAAGATACAACATCCTAAAAGTCTAGGCCTTTGGATGACTGGAACTCCTGCTTTCTTCCTCTTACAGCCCAGCTGCCATGCTTGGAAAGAGCCTGGCCTCATGGAGATTAAGAAGATGAGATATCCAGCACTCTGGTCACAAGCTCCCCCTGTGGCTATGGTGCCATCTTGCATTTTCCAAAGTCAGATGAGGCTCAGAGGCCTCCAACTGAAGATGACTCAGAACTGCCCAGCTGAGCTCAGGCAACCCCAAGGCATTGTGGGCATGAAGAAAATGGATTAAAGCACTAAGATTTGAGGCTTGTTTGATATATAGTAATAGACAACCTTCCTTAAAACTCTGCCCTTCCTCCCCAGGTCTTCGGGCAATTACTGCGAACCATGCTGGGCCCTATTGGAGAAAAGGCCCATGGCCCCATGTTCTGCCCTTGAACCAGCCAGCTGAAAACTACTGTTCCTGCTCTGTTCTCAGGCACCCAGTGATTTGCTCATTAGCAAAGGAAAAAAGTGGCCTTGCAGCTTTTAACTTGTAAAACAAAGTGATCTTGTTGTTGGGATAGAGGCAGGAACTTTGGAGGGAGTCATTTGAATTAACTTCACTGTTATTTTCTTGGTAGGAGCCTAGCCTTAATGGCTTCCTTTCAACATTAATATTACACTGCAGTGCCCAAGGTCATTATGCATCTAAACGACAGTGGATCTGGGCCAAGATGCTCATAAACTGTACTTTATGACCCACCACAGGAATGGGCTCCCTATCCCCAAGAGGAGGTTCATTCCAGTTCTGTTTAGGAGACTGACATTAAAGCCTGGCGATGCTGACCTCTCCAATGTAGACTTAACCTAAAAGAACCTAAGAAACTCATAGAATCTCATGGTAACAGGGCCTAAGATTTATAGTCCACAGGCAGGTGTGTGAAAACCAATAATGAAGTCTGCTTCCTATAAATAAGCCGGCATTCTCTGGACCCGCTTGGTGAACGAATTTTGAGGGGCAGCTCAGATTTAAAAAAAAATGAATTTGCCACAATTTATGGCCTCAGTGTCCCCTTCTTCTTGCTCTTTATGGTGAGGACAGCCACATACAGTAGAAGAGCCTATGTGCATAAGGGAAGCTTCAGACTCTCCAAGCGAAGCCTCCAATCTAGTCCCTGGATGTTGACCACAGGTATGTGTCTTGGTCCAGACATTTTTTTCCTTACTGTGAACTTCCCAAGCTGTTCCCAGGACTGCCTGCCTCTCTGTACACTGTGCTGAAACTAACAGGGCCTAACAACCCGACGCGGGCTCCACCCAAGGGGGCTCCACCCCAGGATGTCTAACTGGGCCTGCCTGCTGGAGTGTCACACCGTGCTGACAGTGCTGGAGCCTAGGCTGTCTAGAGGAATCGACGTCTCTTCTCCACTACCAGGGCCACTAGGACCATCAGATGAGCAAGCCACTTGCCCTGGGGGTGGAGAATCGTATGTCTGTGGTGCCTGTTGTGAGATATTTGTACACTGTGTGGAGATGTGTTGATGTGATTGGTGTAATAAAAAGTTGAATGGCCAATAGTTAGGCAGGAGGTATAGGTGGGAATCCTGGAGAGAGAAAGGAAGAGGAGGAGAATCTAAGACACCATGGAGACTCAGAATGAACCAGACACATAGACTGGGAGAGAGGTAAAAGCCACATGGTAGAATGTAGATTAATAAAAATGTGGGTTAATTTAAGTTATAAGAGCTAAGGGGAGAAGCCTAAGCTAAGGCCAAGCTTTCATAATTAATGATAAGTCTCTGTGTGGTTATTTGCGGGCGGGTGGTCCCAATGAAAGAGCATACTACAGGTGCCCTTTCCTCTCCTTCTGTTCTCCCTGCCCCAACTGCTAGGCAGTTTACCAGGGCTACAGGGGAACTGTTCCACGATGAGATGCTATAGAACAGTGATCAGAAAATCATTATTTTTAGAAAGGGCCATATTGTAAATATTTCAGACTGCATAATCTATGTGATCTCCATAACAGCTACAGTAGTGTGAAAACAGCCATAGATAGCATATAACTAATAATTCCAACTGTTTCCATAGAGCTGTATTTGTAATGATGAATGGAGGGGTCGGTTTTGATCCAGAAAGCCACAATTTGCCAACTCCTGCTATGGGAAAGACAAAAGAATATGAGCTGCATCTTCATAGAGTTGATGTATGTGTTGCTTGTAGCCATGGGAACACAACTGATGAAGTGGTGTGTCCACTCCTGCCTCAGCTCCCAAGGCATTCAGATTCCTCCTCTATTTGGAAAAGCCAGTCTTGAATCCCTGAACTGCCATGGGAAAAGTCTGGAGACCTTAGAGAGATTATGGAGAGAGGCTCTGAGAGCATAGGGAGAGGAGAGAGCCAAAGCAGAGCCATTGCCACCAGGGACCAGGCATAGAAATAACATGGTCACAGTTCCTCTCAGGAAGACCAGCTAGCTACCCACTGAATTCAACCAACTTCTCTCAGCTGAAGCCAGCTGAGCAGAAGAATTACCCAGCTCAGCCCTGTCCCAGCTCATGACCCAGGGGATTGATTGTTCTTTAAAGTTAGTTTATGAATCATCAGGACAGGTTTTAGATGGACATACCCAGAATTAATTCAAAATTAGTTTTCTCTCCACTTAAAGATCAAGTGAAGTCCTAGCATTGGCCTGTTTCTTTGTTTTATGGGGAGCGAGTAAGGTGAAGCTTCAACAGTTGACCTTGTTTCTGGAGCTTGAGCTTACCTTTTCCAACTGCCGAGTTCTCATGGGAATACACACGCAAGTCGGCATGTCTCGAAAGCATTGCATTCTAGCAGCATAGAAGGGCTTGGATGTGGCTATGCAGTTCCACAGGGTGGCACACAGGACAAGATGCAGCTGTGCAAACATGGTAATTAGAAAGGATTACCACTCACTCTGTTTTTCTCGGGTTTCTCTGCCCTTCAAGAAGAGAAGGTTCTTGCTCTGTGGTTGCCAACACCTGGACTTCCCCTTTGGGAAAAATCTGGGCAATGGGCAGATTTCCAAGGAGCATAAATGGGGGCTTCAGAGTGCAGGCAGAGGCTAGAAAGATGAGTTATGTGGCTGTGAGAGGAAGGCAGATATGGAGAGAAGACAGCAGACTGTCAGCCACTGACGTGAGTGGGAGACACTGAGCCAGGTGTGTGTCAGGGAAGCATTCTGAAGTGAGGAGCAGAGATTAGGTCACAGCCTAGAGTCGCAGAGGCTGCCTGTGTGCAAAGCAGAGGCAGAGGACCAGCAAAGAGGTTTTGCTAAGATGTTATGAATATTGTCCCACCTCCATCCCGTAGATCTTTCCTGAAAGACTAAATACTATGGCAATTGCTTGATTGGTGTGTGTGTGTGTGTGTGTGTGTGTGTGTGTGTGTGTGTGTGTGTGCATGTGACAGAGAGAGGGAGAGACAGACAGAGAGAGAGAGGGAGAGAGAGAGTATGTGCATGTGTGTGTTGGGAATGCAAATGTTCTTTCTTAAGAAGTTCCCCCAAAGAAGCCAGTAATCAACCTACCCTACAAGGTTCCTCATATCACAAGCCCTTTATCATTCACTTTATTTTTCTAGATGCAGTCTGGGAAAAGCACACTGACCTAAAATGATCTCAATCAAAACATGTCAGAAGTCAGCTGGTGGCATCTGAGAGAAGAGCAGAGATCTCCAACACAGATGAGCGGATTTCTGAGGGTATCACCTGTCCTTGTCATGGCTGATGCCGGCTGGAGACTTCCTTCAAAGACTTTCAAGAGTCAAAGCAGATCAAATGTTAACACCAACAAAATGAACAAAGACGGAGACAAATGGCCCTAATTTTACCCAAATGGATACTCAGCCCTTTAGAGGACATTTCCAGTTGTGATTTAATATAGAACAACACAACGTTCTGGATCACCAGGTGAGGAGGTACAAGCCTGTAACCCCAGGACTTGAGAATCTGCGCCAGGCCATCATGAGCTCCAGGCCGGTCTGAGCCGCATAGGAAGAGAGTAAGGTCCTTTCTTAGGAAAGCAAATGAATGAATGAAGAAATAAAAATTGCCGTTTCTCCAACGGCGCTGACAGAAGTCCAGAAATGCTGTGGGGAGTGCGGTGGGAAAGTGAATCGGAAAGAACACAGTCATGTTTGCCGTGATTTTAAGTGAGGAAAAGAGGGGATTTCTCCACATTTACTTTACGGGAGGATGTGGAAGCTAGCGTGGACCTGTTTCCTGCCATTTCCGTCATCAGCGCACAAAGCGGAAGCACAGTGGTCTCCGGCTATATTCTGTCTTCACAGTTGTGTTATGCAAATCCTACCCATATAACTCAAAAAACAATCGTCTTTTTGCCTAAATCTTATGTTTCAAGAGAAATTCTATAGGAGGTTTCAAAATGGTTCTTACCCTTAAATATGCATTTTGCTTCCCTGGTGTGTGTGCTCAGCCCCATGGAAAAACCTAAGGTGACATTTCAGTGTTGACAGTCATGAATTCACAGGCTTCTGGAGATTGACACATAATTTTGCAACATTATTTTAACTTTTTTTCCAGAAGAAAGAGTAAAAACTGTAATTAGGAGAAAAAAAATCATGTTGACACTTTGTGTCGGTTTGGGACAAGAGACGCTGTGGTAAGAGGGTTGTGTTTTGTTGACAGATCAAAGGCAATGGAGCAGAGAGGCCCTGAACCAGCACCAGCAGGCTGGTCCGACCCCCAGGCCTGCTCGGTTTGGTTTGCACAGCGCCCTCCCTGACCCTCAACTGTATTCAGAGGACTGGTCATTTAGACTCTCCGCCCTTGCCTCACCTGCCTGGACAGTTTCCCACTCAGCCTTGGTGAGAGCTACAGGTATCAGTTCAGTAAGTCAGTCACTAGAAGACCTTCGGGATGGCCAAGCTCACGGTAGAGCACTTGTTCGGCACGCACAGGGCCTCACGTTCAGTCTACAGTGCCTCCCATCTCCACCAGAATACGTGAATAAATAACAGCAAGACCCCTACAAAACAATTTGATTATGGGTCAATTGCCTTACCATTTCCAACTTTACTACTAGGTGGTCATGGAGAACGGGGATCGTTGGGTTCCTACTCCCTGGGCTTCTGTGAATATTATACTTGGATTTTGCTCAGAGTTGTGGAGCTCAGAGTCGTAGTCCTTCAGCACCTTACTTCCCACAGTGACCTTGTCATCCTCCCTCGGGGCACAGTCCTCAGTGTCAACAGGCTCATAGCTGAAGACTCCCACATGAGCAGCCCTGGGGTTTTCCCTGCGGGAAGATCTGTTTCCACAGTGAACAAAGTCCCAACTCAGGGGTTCCAAACGTTTCCTGGAGGCTGGGGGAGACTCTGCAGCACTTGAATTCTTAGCCTTTGATGGGTTTCTTTTCTCAGTTTCATATACTGAAGGGGGAAAAAGGGGTTACAAAGCAAAGACTTACTTTATTCTGAAAATACCGAGCCGATCTCATTAGTACTCACTGGAAATGATATTCTTGCTTGTTAGAATTCCTTAGTAAGTTCCCCTCCACACACACACACACACACACACACACACACACACACACACACACACAATCTGTGTAGCAATAATATGTGTTTAAAAATAAAAGCCAGCTGCTCATCACACATTCACAGTTTCTCCCCTCACACCCCCCCCCCCTTTCTTTGCAGGGCACACAGGAAGTCAAATTTTCAGTTTTGTTTTGCTTTTTAAAAATCTTCTGCTGCAAAGCTATTTCATGTGCTCAGAAGTGGTTATTTTCATGCCCTGCCTCCCTACATAAAAGAGCTATTTATCCATTTAAGATATTGTCTGTTTCTATACTTCTTAGGCCACCGGGAATGAACAACGTAGAGCTTAGAAGATTCGTGCGCTGTTGTGCTCGTTAGGAAAACCACTGTTAGTTACTTTCCTCGTCACTGGGACCAAACACATGACAAAAAGCAGCATAAGCAGAAAAAGGACGGTGTGGCTCACAGTGCAGGGGATAGTGTCCACAGTGGTTCAGAAGGCACAGCACGGGGGACCAGGGCTGTCTGTGATGGCAGGTTGCTCGCAGGTACTATACACCAGGAAGCAGAGAGAGGGACATGCCAGTGCTTATCCTCTGCTCTGTTTGCTCCTTTGGTTCAGTTTGGCATCTCAGCCCCTGGGACGGTGCCACATACTCTTAAATTGGTCTTTCCTCTTCAGTTAATTCTCCCTGGAAACATCCTCACAGGCACACTCAGAGGTACGTCTAAACCCAGCCAAGTGGATAAAAAGATTAACCACTGCAACCACATCTTAGGAGAGCATTCTGTTCTTCCATCTGCTTTTTTATTTTTATAGGAAAAATGTCTGAAGATATTAGATGTAGTAAGTAGATTAAAAAAAAAGGGAGGCATTCTCTACCCCTCTTTCTGTCCAGGCCTTTGGGAAAGTGGCTTTTCAGCACTTCCCTTCAGAAAATGTATTATTCGTTCCTACTTTTGAATAAGGGTTGGTCTTGTGGGTCTCCTGGGCCAACAAGGCAAGCATGGTGGTGTGCCAGCTAGAAGCCTGCTCCTCAAGAGGCCTGGTGTCTTTCTTGTCTCTCCTTAAAGTTTGCCATCCCCATGTGAGTAACACAGGGCTAAACCCCTGGTGGAGGAGAAACCAAGGGGAGCTAAGCCAGAACATCCAACTGGGGCCAGTTTGAACCAGGCAATCCCTCAGTCAACTGGCTGGCTGTTCAGAGATACAGGAAAGACAGTATCCCAAGCCAGCCAAGTTTAGCTCACATCAGCAGAACTGCCCAGCCAACCCACAACTTGGTGGAAAATAATGAGGAATTGTTTTTAAAGCACTATATTTTGGGGAGGTTTGTTATGCAACAATAGCTATTTAATGCACTATGTTATTAAATATTCATTTTTACATATGCATATGTTTTACAGGGTGTGTGGGCAAAGATGCTACTGTATTGTACCTTGGGATAAAGAGCTGGATTTATTGTACTCAGATCCTAGCTTTATATCACTCATGGAAAGTGTGGCAAGACCATCTCTCTAAATTTTGTTTTTTTCATGGAAAGTAAGGAAAACTAGTAGGCTAAAGAAAGAGTGAAAGAATAAGAGATGGTGTGTGTGTGTGTGTGTGTGTGTGTGTGTGTGTGTGTGTGTGTACATGCAAGCATATGCATGCATGTGTAGTGCCTGTCAAATGATTGATGCTTGAGCAATGAAAGATACTAGCGTGTTTATGCACACATGGAGCTTTAAGCTCAAATGACTCATAACTAACAAATGTCATCTGTCTGAAATTCAGAGATTATAGCCCCTAAATGGTTAACTATGGAAGTGGTCCATGTGTATGGCCCTCTCAAGGATACCTTCCCAAACCCCAGCCTCCTAGATCACTTCCTTTTCCTAGCAATACCTTAAGTGGTCCTTGAAGACTCAGAAATGATCTGGCCCCTGCCTTCATTTTCTGAAACCTACCCTTCATTTCTGCTCATCTGCTACATGTGACTGCACTGGCCTTGATCTTTCTCTCTGGATTTTTGTTTATGACCACTGACTAACGCATATCACTGCAGCCCAGGCTTCTCTGGTCATTAACTCTGTCCGATTACTCTCCTTATTATATTTTTTATCAGGTTTCCATCATGACAAAGCTTGGCTAGACACTCACCAAACTGTTTTATCTCTCTCAGTGAGATGGCTGCATTTCCTGGTCCACTTGTGTCTTTAGAGCTGTGTGAATAGTTCTCAAGAGGACAACTTTGACCTGGGAAGTGATGCACACCTTCTAGAATTAAATATTCAAAACACGCTCTTCTCGCTCTGTGTTTAGCTGTTTGGAAAGTATAGAGTATAAGACAATTACAACCCAGAGGATGATAAGAGTACTAGAAGGATCCCTGATCCCTGGGTCACTACCTGCAGCACAGCCCCCCACAGGGATGCCTGGCCAGTCACACCTGCATGGGGCTTCTCCTTTTATTGTGTTGACTCTGGGGTTTTTGTTTTTGTTTAAGATTTTATTTGTTTTCTTTTTATGTACATGAGTGTTTGCTTGCATGTGTATGTCTATCACATGTGTGTCTCATGCTCCTGGAAACCAGAAGAGGGTGTCAGATTTCCTGGACGTAGAGTTCCAGGTCGTTACACACCACCATGTGGGTGCTGAGAACTGAACCTGGGTCCTCTGCAAGAGCAGCTAGCATTCTTAACCACTGACCCAGCTCTCCAGCCCCAGAGTCTCTAGCATTTCAATGATTGTGAGTATGCAAATAGAAACTAACACAACAAATACTTATTGAATGCCTAGCATCTTCAGGTTAGTGGACCAGACAGTGATGGGGTCTTGTTCAG
Organism: Peromyscus melanophrys; assembly: GCA_902168415.1. Classification (NCBI taxonomy): domain Eukaryota; kingdom Metazoa; phylum Chordata; class Mammalia; order Rodentia; family Cricetidae; genus Peromyscus; species Peromyscus melanophrys. The sequence goes on along the minus strand of CABHPR010157067.1, from coordinate 6,338 downwards.
GATGGCACGTCCCAGAGCTGTCTCTTTTCTGATACACACACACACACACACACACACACACACACACACACACACACACACACACACACCACTGCAGATGGAATCTTCGAACCTCCCAGCTTGTCTTATGCCCCTCACTCCTCCATAGTTATGCCAAAGCACAGATCACAAGATTGGACTCTACAGGTCTCATCCCAACCACAGAATGCTGGCCACAGTGGACCTGGCAGACACAAAGTAGGTACTTTACAGCGAAATGAAGTCATTGTTGAAGTCATTTAGGTAGCTTGTTTCCTACCTAAAAAGATAAGCTACTTAGAGGGAGCTTTACGTCTTTATATTTTTCTCCCTCACAGAGGAAAGATGAGGTTGCTTTGGAAAAACAAAAGCCCCAGCAGTGATACTTACTCAATCATAACTAATTTGCATTTTTCCAATTTAGCCTCATAGCCCTGTAAACATCTCTCCTTCCAAAGATTTCTGGGTTTTCTTCTGCTACTAAACAACATGTTGCTAGATAATTAAAAAGCCACATTTGGGCATTTCTGTGTGGCTGGGACAGAGGGGCAAAACCAGATCATATTTTCTTGTTAGACATTGCATTACCAAGGAGCATTTAAAATCAGAAGTGTCTGCTAGACCCAAGAAGAGGGAGCACCAAGAGCTGGATGCCAGTGCCCGAGTCCCGCAGCAACTTTCAATCACTTCCCTACCCACAGGTGGAACCCTTGGAGAGGAAGCTGGCCATGGGGCTGTCATCTGTTTCTGGGCTGTAGTTCTGACAGAGTGAGATCGGCTCGCTTTGATATTGGATCTGTTGAATGCAGATAATTGATTCGCAGCCTGTGTCAGTTAATCATTGTTTCTGCTCTTTCCCTGGCTTTCATCAGGCTCCCACGGACCTTCCCAGGAGCATGCGCACTGGAGCACACACATGCTCTTCATGCTGTCAGATCCCATATGCTTTTTTTCTTGGCAGATTTTAGGTGGGATTTAAATAAAAAACCATCACATAGCGTTCTCTTTGCTTAAGAGTAACTAGACTCGACCTCAGCTTACAGACTGAAGGTGCAGATAAGGATAAATCAACACTAATGATATTATAACATGCAATAAAATCCTGTTTTTGAATAGTGGTAGCTAATTAGCTTTCTTCCATGTGAATAATTTAAAAATCCCTCACTGAAGAAGGAATCCTGTTTTCAGATTACCATGCAACTATGACACACAATAGTTCACCAGTGAATTAAAATAATGAACCTTCTTTTTTGTGTCAACTTAAACAAAACCACTTTTTTAAAAAAGATATTTTTAGAAACTTGAGAAAAGATGGAAAAATTGACCTCTTAAGTCTTAGAGCCTTAAAGCTACCCAAGATACAGCCACTAACAAGGAGCTGTGAACCAGAGTCTTCCTGCGTCAGCGCAGTTGAAATGGCTGTTTTCTCTGGACCTGACTTTCTTTGGATCGTTTCTCCAGCAGGAATGCCTGACACATAGTTATTTTTCTTAAGTACTGAATTACATTGCTGGTGGAGATTCAGGCTTTGAATGTCTCCCACGTGGGATGTTTGAAATGGCAGACAGAATGCCAATGCTGCTGCAGATTGTAAACTATGAGAAGGAAACTATTTCTCCATTTGTTTCTATTCAACCATAATACTTCTTATTAGTGCCAAGTTGATAAATTCCACTGAAGTAAATATATTGTTCAGTTGATTTCTCCGATTCACTGCCTTTACCTCTTTCTGAAATTCTTCCTTTGTTAAAAGAGAATTCAGAAGGATGTACTCTTTGGATTAAAATTCTGATGAAGATACAGGGAGAAAGGGAGAACAAATGGTCGATGGAGAGCAGGAAGGGGGTTAAGTGATGCTTTGTAGGCTTTGACTGAAGCCTCTGCTCACTGTAGGGTCTGGCCCTAAGGGGACAGGTAGGCTTCCTGAGGTCTGTTGTCATGGTTACTAAACGGCCTCCTGGAAACAGCTCCAGATCTGGTCATTGCTGGGATTCAGACACATCTAGGCACTCCTGGAGGACAGATGAGAGAGGATAAGGGAACCCAGGAGGAGAAGTGGGTTGCTGAGCGCATTTAGAGAGACTTATCATAAGAAAAGAAAGGCCAATCTACTCCACCCTTTAGTCAGCCACTGGAATGGTTCAGAACTGCTAATACAAGAGAATATCTTCTGCTTGGCTCAACCCCTCAGCCACATCTTCAGACCTCTGCCTGAGTCTCGAGAGAAGAAAGCTAAGACATGAGCATTTCTGTAACAAACCAAAAGTATTAGGTGCAGATGGTCAGGATTTAGGGCGTTCTAACCAGGAGGCTGGGTTTCTGGTCTCCCCCACACCAGCATATCCATATGACTTTGGCATGTGCTCACTGGAGCATCCCAGAACAGTGACATATCCTGTGGCTGTAGGACAGTGTGGAATGAGAGGGCACAAGGGCCGTAGCAGAACATGACTGCTCATGTGGAAGGAGGGCCAGAAACATTGTGTGGTCAGTAGGACCAGAGTCTCATGAAGGACACCTTCCTAGGACCCCAGCTGCAATGGCGGGGAGGGGGGTGGCATCTCAAGAGATTGGAAGTACTGCTTGAGAAAGTAGAGGCACCAAAGCCAGCACAAATTAATTATCAATGCGAAACTGTCTCCTTCATCTTGAGAGACAGCTACAACCTAGAGATGCTTGCCGTGGAGACAGAAGAATCCAGAAAGAGATGTCCTTATAAAGCAAAGTAGGCCAAAGAAAATTTCACTTTAAAAATCCCGAAAAACCATGTGAAGAATTGAAAAGTCCTGCGCATGAAGGCGCTCAACTGTTGCTTTCTGGGGCGTCCTTATCTGATGCCAACTTGCTCGACGAAAGGGCATCACTAAGTCTCATTTGCATATGATTAAATGGAAGCTCAAGGTATTTAAAAATAACATTTATCAAATCACAAAGCCAGGGATGGTGGATGCTTTAACTATATTAATACCCTTCTCACCCAACACTTTATCCCACACAGGGTTTCAGGCAGAAAACTATGCAAACAGCAAACAAAGATGTCTCTGCAAATCAGTTGCAGGAGCCATGTGCTGTTCTTGTCATTGTTGGGTGAATATGATTTTTTCTTAAAGAAAAAAATATGTAAAAATATTTTTGGAAGGTGAGAGGAATCTGTTCCACGACTTGTCACACTCAACAAATGGTTTTCTGTTCTGGGGGTCTCTTTTCTAGGGGCCACTTGCCTACCCATTCTCATAAGTCACCTGTGATGGGAAGAATTCCAAACAGCTGATAGACTCATTTTCTAGGATTCCTGTAGTGAACTAATAAAAACTGGGTGATTAATATGGCAGACTGTCTTCACATGGTGTTAAAAGCTACAAATGTGACATCAGAGTCCCAGCAAGGGACTTCCCATGTCAGGAAGATTCCCTCCTTATTTTCTCTGACTTCTGACAGTTGCCTACATCCTTGGCTCATGGCAGCACAGTTTCAGCTTTTTCTGTATCTTTCCATAGCCTTCATCTCTGCCTCTCTGGGCCTGAATTTCTCTCTGTATACAAGGAAAAGTCATCAGATTGGCCCACCTTCAAGCTAGCATGACTCTATCTTAGCTCCATCATATTGGCAGAGAGCCAGTTTCCAAATAGGGCCACATCCAATGCCTTTGCAAAGCCGTGGCTTTAGGAGCAACACAATTTGACCTAGTGCAGTATCCCAAGATCCTCAGCTTCTAGTGTCCGTGCCCCCTAGGCAAAGCACACTATTAAGGGCAGGTGGGGTGCCACTCTGTGCTCCCATGAGGTCACAGCAGGCTGAAGAAAGCGCCACCTGCTGCCCTGTTTGAGAGGTCCACATGGCTAGGATCCTGAGGGTGAACTCAGGGAGTGGAGAATGACCCCAGCTAAGAGCCAATGACAAAATAGAAACTCATTCTTACAACAACATGGAGCTGCATGCTCCCAACAACCTGGATGAGTTTGAAAATGGATTTTCTTTCAAAGCCTCCAGACAAACGCAGCCAGATGAGACCCTGGGCATAGGACCCAGGTAACCATACCCAAGTTCCTACTAAATTTGTCATAAAAAGCTGCCTAATTTGTAACGATTAGTGTGGTAATTAATCTTGATTGTGAACTTGGCAGCATTTAGAACTACCATTAAAACAAACCTCTGTGCATGTTTGTGAGGGACTTTCTAGATTGTGTGAATCAAGGTGAGAAGACCCTAAATGTGACTGCAGTGCCAGACTGGATAGGAAAGAGGAAGTGGCCTGAGCATGGCATTCCTCTCTCTCTGCTCATTGACTGCAGACACCATGTGACCAGGCATGTGACCAGCTGCTTCCAGCTCCTACCTCCATGCCTTCCCCACCATGATGAACTGTACTCTCAAACTATGTCCCCAAACAAACCCATTTTCCTTCCGTTGCTTTGGGGTTGGACATTTGTCACAGAAGTGGGGAAAGTAACTAACACAATTTGTCACGTGGTGATGGAAAATAAATGCATCATCTTGGTGACTGCTCCTTACAGGCTCACCTTCAAACAGTCACATGACAGAGACATAAAATCTGGAAGAGACATGAGGCTGGAAAATGCTGCCTCCAGTTACATATTGTCTATCCTATTTAGACCCAGTCTGAGTGACTTTATCACAGCTCTACCGTTATTGTATATGATGCTGTTTTCCCAGTAACTTAGCTTTTCTCCCCACTTAATGAGCCAGAGTTGGTTACTGTTCTTTGTGACCAAAACAACGCCAATTAACACCAAATAATGTTCTGAGAGTTTATAGAAAATAACCTAAAGGGTAGTGTGAACATAAAAAATAAAAAGAAAGCTGTGATCTTTAAAGAAAGGTTTCGGCTAAGAAAAAATAGCAGGGCTGACGTGGAGGGGTGCTAACTGAGTGTTTTATTGATTGAGCAAGTTACCAGATGACCTTCTTTACGTATAGAAGCCTCCTTAATCTTTTCAAAGACCTCATCAGATAGATAGCCACCGCTATTAATCTCATTTCTCGTTGACAGATTGAAGAAGTAGCCAAGCTGAGACCTTCACCTAGGTCTGTCTGACTCTAGAGCTTGCTTTTCTAGTTACTAAGCAATGCTGCTTCTAACAAAATAATTAGTACCCCATATTGGCCCCAAGCCATAGCGCTGAATTTCAGTCTCTCTGTGACATGAAAGATTAAAACTTCACTTCATAAATAATGAAGTGAAATTTCAAAAGTTATCTCTGATAACATCAAGTGAAAGCCATTTGCGCTGGAGTAGGATTTGTCAGAATGCCCGGCTTCCAGGTACTCGTGAGTGCTCCTTCCCACCGGCAGGGACGCTGTGTACCCCTCCATGTGTGGCTCAGACTGCCCTGGTCAGTAGAGATGAAGTCCACATCTCTGGCTGCTTTGTTAGACCCATTTGTTAACAACCAGAAAAGCTCGTGGTGTGGCATTCAGGTTTTGGTAAGTTCTTATGGTGCTCCATGCAACCCTCTTCTGCTGTCAGAGCTGGGAGCACCACTCAAAGGCCATGCAGACCTTGGGCAGGATGGAGAAGCTTCTGAACTAGCGGCTGCAGCCCACTCAGCTGGGACACCAGGGCACAAAACTGGACTTCGGCCTTTGACTCCAGAGCCAGGCTCCATCTTAAGCATTAACTCTGGCTGTGGAGATCAGCCTTGTCACTCACTCTAGCTTCTTGTTTTAGTGACCTGTGTTGCCTTCCAATTCTTGCTGGTTTGCGGCTTTCCATCTTTTCTGTCTCCCTGCAATTTACAAAATGGTTTGAAGTCTGTGATCATTGCAAGCTGTTCCTGAAGCCAGCCCCTGTTTCCCACATCACCCTGATGGGCTATGCTTTGCTCAAGGACCCCATACTCACAGGCCTGTCCCACCATCAACCCTCCACACCTGTCACCCCATTGCACTTAGCGGAATCCTCTTTTTCAAGTAGGATCACTTACCGAAAGTAAATAGTCGCTCAATTTTAGTTATCAATATGATCCAGCCCCAGAAGAATCTAGTTGTGTTTGAAAATGGTTTTTAGAAGACACATGCAATTTGTAGTGTTCAACAAGTACCAGTCAACAAGAGAATTTCTATTTTTATATGCTAAATATACATTCTTTCATTTAATGCTTTACCTGCCAACTACTCTTCTAGGCATGTGTGACACAAGAGGGACCAGAGTCCTGCTCCACAAGTTATCGTTCATGGCAAAGGAGGCAGATGATATTAATCTGGCAAAGAAAACACCATTGGGAGCCAGGCGTGGTAGCACAGATCTTTAATCCCAGCACTCAGGAGGTAGAGGCAGGTGAGTCTCTGTGAGTTCAAGG
>CABHPR010157065.1:0-20531 GCA_902168415.1 Peromyscus melanophrys | reverse complement strand
TTGAAGTTACAGGTGATTGTGAGGCCCAAACTGAGTGCTGGGAACTGAACCCAGCTCTTCTGAAAGAGCAGCATTCACTCTTAACTGCTGATCCATCTTTCCAGCCCTGATTTAATGTAAACATTTTACATCATTAAAACAAATTAAATTAGAAAAAAATTAAATGAGACAAACCCTAACCCCTGGTCCTGAATTTTTTAAAGATGTATTTATTTTTAATTTTTTGTGTATGAGAGCTGTCCTAGTCATTGTTCTATTGCCTTGACGCCACAACCAAGGCGAGTCATAAAAATAAAGCATTTAACTGGAGGCTTGCTTGCAGTTTTAGGAGGTTAATCCATGATCATCATGGAGGGATGAAGACAGGCATGGCACTGAGCAGTAGCTGGGAGCTTTACCTCCCGATCTGCAGGCAGCAGGCCAGGAGGGAGCTGGACTAGGCCTGGGCAGGCTTCTGAAACCTCAACGCCCACCAACACACCACCTCGAGCAGGCCACACCTCCCAGGCCTTCCCGCACAGTTCCACCCCATGGTGACCAAGCATTCAAATACATGCGCTATGGAGGCCATTCTCATTCAAACCATCCTGAGTGTTTCATATATACAATGTGCGTGCAGTGCCGGAGGAGACAAGAAGAGGGCGCTGGAGTTAGAGTTAAAAGGCCGTTGGGAACTGCCATGCGGGTGCAGTGAACCTAACTTGCGTTCTCCACAAGAGCAGCAAGTCCTCTTGACTGTTCTCTCCTTGTACAGAGAAATTTTGAAAATTTCCATAATGGAAATTCACACACATGTACACACACACACACACACACACACACACACACACACACACACACACACACACACACTGAGTGTAGGCTCCCAGAGTCAATATTTGGAATTGAATTTGAGCCAGAACCCAGACATCTTTTCAGAAATGCTGACACAATTTTGACTGTCGCCAAAGCTTGCTTTTCACTTGGAGTGGATTAGACTTTTCATTTTCAAATGTAAACCCACCTGCCTCCTCCCTTCTCATAGAGAACCTGGTGACTATCCCAGGACTGTGTGCGTTCTCCCCTGAACTCTCACAACCATCCCCAAAGCCTGTGATACTTCTGGAAGTTGAATTTAAAAAATGCCCTGTTTTCTGGGTGACCCCCCAAAAAGGTAAAATGGGCTTGTAAACAAGGGAACCAGAGACAGTTTTTGTATGTTTTTCTTGTTTGTTTCTGTAGTATTTGGGATCAAACTCAGGACCTCATGCCTCCTAGGCATGATTCTACCACTGATCTACATCCACCTGCAAATCAAGGGGGTTGGGGAACAACCCCCCAAATCACAGGCCTCAAGGCTTCCTTCCGCCTAGATCCCCAGCGGCAGGCTGTGAGGGGCGGGCTAATGGGCGACCCCAGGCTCTCACCGGCGGGTTGGGTTGGTGGCTGGCCTGTGGTGGGGTGTGGCCGGCCGACCTCACGCGGCTGCCCGGCGCGTGTCTGCACGGAGGCCCGCCCTGTGTCCGCCCGCCCTGAGCGCGGATTCCAGCAGGCGTAGTCAGCCCGGGCCGGCTCCCCTGTCCAGTTCCCCAAGTTGCCCGCAAGGCGCGGTGATTACATAAGCTGCAGTGGCCTGCTTGCCGAAGGGACAGTCTTGGGCTGGGGACACGTAGGCCCGAGCTGGCAAACAACTCTTCCTGACTTTCAACCCCGCCCCCTGGACAGTCCAGATTCCCAGGCAACGACTCAGGGTCGCAGTTGAGAACTGCAGCCTCCCTGATGGCAGCAGAGACACACTCGGCCAGTTTACCCTGAGCTCTGCTTCTTCCCCTCCCGACCCCGGGAATGGGGCGGTTGATTAACATTTATGACAGTGAAACCATGCACCAGTTCTCTGCTACTAATGACCAAGCTCTTCGAAATCCCGCTCGATTATCCTGGGCCAGAAAACCCTCCCCAGGAAGGAGTCTTCACTTCTCCCGGAGTAAGTGTGCAGTTCCCAAGCTCTTGAGCCAAGCCCCTCACAGCGCAAGACAGCCTGGAGAGACTGTTAAGGACTTGAAGACAGAGGCAACCTCTTCTTTTCACTCCCCACCTTTCTTGGGCAATGGAGGGTCTGGGCCAGAGAGAATGTGAGGACACCTTATGGCAAGTTTTAAATGTAAGTCTTCCAAGCAGGACCTGGACAAAGACCTCTCTGTATGAGTTCCTTTTTTGCTTGTTCATTTTTGTTATTTTTAACATTTTTATTATATTTTAACGTTTGTATATATGTGTGCCACAGGGCACACGTGCAGGTCAGAAGATGACTTGTGGTTGTTGGTTCTCTCCTTCCATCATGTGGGTCCAACAGATCAAACTCAGGTAGTCAGGCTTGGTGGCCTTTACCCATTAAGCCATCTTGACAGCCCAGTTGGTTTTGAGGTAGGGCCTCTAGTCAAGGCTGGCCTCTAGCCTCCAATGTAGGTGAGGGAGACTTTGAAGTTCTGATCCTCCTGTCTGTCTCCTGGGTACTGGGATCACAGACCTGCAGCCCATGCCCGGCTTGTGCAGTGCTGGGGAACCAACTGTGGACCTTATGCATGCTAGGTAAGCACTACTAACTGAGCTACATTCCTGGCTCTGTATTGTTTACTGTGATTATCTCTGTGACCAAAATATCTGTCAGAAACAACCTCATACAGGAGAGGTTCATTTGGTCCAGGGCTTCAGAAGTTTCTGTTCATCGTGGTGGTGAGACAGAGCAGCTCACATCTGCAGACCAGGAAACAGAAGGAAGGGAGTGCTGGCTGTCAGGTTCACTTGTTCAGAGCTACCTTTTATTCAGTCCTGAACCCCAGGCCACTGGAGGGTGCCACTCACATTTGACATAGGTCAACCCATCTCAGTTAATTTCCTCTTGCAAATGTCCTCACAGACACACCCATGGGTGTCCCTCCATAATCTCCCAGGTGACTCTAAAGTCAATGAAGTTGAGAATAAAGATGAACCATGCTACCCATCTGGGTAAGAAGGGAGCCCCTCCTTCAAAGCCTTTCAGAAGCCCAATTTCCCAGAAGAGTGTCCACTCCAGCCCTTCTGGCTGGAAATTCAAGTGGGAAAACAAATATTTATAAAGGGCTCACCAAATCCAAATTCTGCTCCTCTACGTGGCTGACTGTTTCCAGAGCTTAACAGTTTAGTAAATGTATAGTGATTTGCTCTGGGACAATCTTTGTACACTGTAAATATGTATTGCTCTTTGTTAATAAAAAGCTGATTGGCCAATGGCAGGATTTTCTGGGCAGAGAAAAATGCTGGGAAGAAAGAGGGCGGGGTAAGAGGAGTCCCAAGCCAGATGGAAAGGAAGCAGGACATGCAGGAGAGGTAAAAAAAAAAGCCATGAGCCTTGGGGCAGCACATGTATTAATAGAAATGGGTTAATTTAAGTTGTAAGAGCTGGTTAGTAATAAGCCCTAGCTATTGGCCGAGCATTTATAATTAATAATAAGTCTCTTAGTGGTTATTTGGGAGCAGCTGCCGAGACACAGAGAAACTCAGCCTACAGTGACACTATTCTGTTACTCCTCATCACATCTTGAAGATTTAGGTATCACTACACTCTGACATTTTATATATGGCAAATTATCCCTAAACTCACCAGAAGCATATATGTGAAAGCCATCTTGAAACTGGCCATGGTGACACACCTCTATGATCCCAAATTCAAGGGGCTGAGTACTCTAGAGCAAAACAGCCACCATCTTTCTTGGATCAGCTGTACCTGCTTTTAAGAGACTATCAGGATGTGGCTGTTGATATTCCCTCATAGAATGAGGGATGCGGAGGGTCAGCAGACCCTCACCTGAGATTCCAGCCACACCTCCCAGCCATTTGTATGTAATTCTGCCCTAATTGCATGTGGCCTTGGAGTCTCGGGAGGTGCTACAGCATATAGGCTGGGAAGGGGTGACCTAAAGGGGCTCCTTCTATGCAGCTATGGGGAAGTGATTATCTACGCTAGGTGAAGACTTGCCAGTGTGGCTGCTCTGGGTCCTCCATGCTTCTGCAAGTAGCTCCTCACATGTGCTCTACAAGCAAGCACAATAAATGCTTGGGTTCGCCGGGGAGAACTTTGATGAAATTGTACCTTGGTTTGTCATTGTGACCTTACAAGGAGGGAGTGGGTGTTGTCTATGTCTCCCCAACAAAAGAATCCTCACATTACTAAGGCAAAAGGATTGCCTTGAGTTTGAGGCCAGCTTGGGCTACAGAGTAAAAACCTGCCTCAAAATAAAACAAGCAAGCAGACAAAGCAAAGCCATCCTGAAAAGATAAAATTCCATAAAATGTATGTTAGAATAGTTATAATGAACAGTCAGCTTTCCTGGTACCACCCCATTCTGACACCGAGAACTCCTCCATTGGCTTCATAGAATTATGGTAACAAATTAACCCAGACTATGTGACTCAAAACCACAGAAATGGATTGTCTCCTAGTTTTGGAAACTGTGAGTATGAAATCACAGTATCAGCAGTGCTCTGGTTCCTCTAAAGGGTCTAAAGAGGTTCCTTTCTTCTGCAGACATCTAGCACTTCTTGGGTGGTGGCTGTATCATTCCATCTCTGCTTCCTGGTTTTCTCTCCTTTATCTTTGTGTCCACACTTCCCATTTATATTACACCAGCCATATTAGATAAGTTTCTACTCTAATTGATTACCCCTAAATAAAACAAAAACAAACCCAATTTCAAATAGCATCACATTCATAGACACCTTAAACTAAGTATTCAAAATACTGTGTTTTTCTGGCAGACCCACAATTCTGTCTATAGCTCACTTCTGAGAAAGCATAAAAGAGAGTTTTAGGTCAAGAAAAACAGGACAGTTTCTGAAAGGCTCTAAAAGAGAGAATTCTCTCTGCCCCTGGAAGTGGAGAAAGAGGGTGATCATTGCTCATGGTTAATGAAAGAACCAAGGCCAAGACCTGAGAAAAGTCAGACAAAAAGAAATTAAGATATCTTGGAGGCCAAGTGGTGTAGTGCATGCCTTTAATCCCAGCACTAGGGAGGCAGGTGGATCTCTGAGTTCCAGGCCAGTCTGGTCTACAGAGCAAGTTCCCAAGACAGTAATGACTACACAGAGAAATCCTGTCTCAACACACACACACACACACACACACACACACACACACACACACACACACACCACACGAGGGATAGAAGAAGTGTCGCCTAAGAGTAGGTTTGAGAAGCACCAAGGCTAGGTATGGAGGCCCACAAAGGTTTCCCAGTGAGATCCGAGCTTGCTTCGTCCAGCAGGGGTTACTAGGTGATTGGAAGGGTTTGCACTTGGTTGTGCTAGGGAAAGAGGTCTTTGCTCCACCCCTTGGTATTCCTATAAAAAGCCCTTTAGAAGAGACAGTGGAAAAGGAATCAGACCCTCCCGAGGCTATTCTGTGTTTCTATCTGTCTCTCTCCCCTCTATATTTCTATCTACGTCTTTTATCGCTTTCTCCTCAAGAGTACCTTGGGGGAAAAGTGGGAGCTGGTCTCCCACAGCTAGGGACCAAAAGAAGTGGGGAGATAATGTTATTTAACTTGGAGGTCCACAGCATGTGCCCCATCAAGTCAGGTTCAGCCTCCCATCTTCAGTAAGCCAATTAAAAAAAAATTAAGACTGGAAAGCCTGGTGTTGGGGATTTAGCTCAGTGGGAGAGCACTTGCCTAGCAAGCTCAAGCAAGGCCCTGGGTTCAGTCCTCAGCTCCGGGGGGTGGGGTGGGGGGGAAGCCAAAAAAGGAGGTGGACTCACTGTGGCTATATTGGAAAGAGAGACAGAGATCCAGTCACTATCTCCAGGGTCCTGACATGAGGGTAGTGTTTAGCCAGAAAGCAAGAGAGCAGTCCGTTCAGAATGTGGTACCCCCAGACTTTATACTTCTTTTTCTCCAGCAGGAGATTCTTGAGGTCCATTCTTTCAATAGTTTGAAAGCCCAAGAGGAGCACATGTGTCCCTTTGGAGTATATCTATCCCTGCCAGATAGGCCAGTTACAACTGAAGAGGAACCAGCACGGTGGGAGTTGAGCAGACCGGTACCAGGAGGGCAAGGGTGAGAGGACAAGAGCCTCCCTGCTCTTGAGGAAGCCCAGTGAAAACTGATATCACCATCGAGAGAGAAGGGCCACAGCCCTGGGCCCCACAAGGAATCAGGATGCCCAAAATGCCCACAGACACTTAAAGACCACAAAGTCATCTTGTTCCCTGCCCAAATCTGTTCTTGACTCCCTGTTCCCTATTCATTTTGTCAGGGGCCTCCCTGTATGGGGAGACTCAGCCCTACACTACTATCTGTACCCTGAGGAGGTCTCCTCCTAAGGATTGCCATGAATGTGACGCTGGGATCTTGACTTACACCACAAAAAAGAATTTGATGACGAGCCAGCGTGAAGTAAGGTGGGGATTTATTGAGAAAGGATAATGTTTTAGATTTAAGTGCAGGCATTAAGAGACACACCTAGCTGTCTGAACAATGGCTGTATGTATGATTTTGTGGCTTTTGAAGTTACATCGCTCAAAGGATATAATTTTCAACCAGGTCCAAAGGTCAAAGTTTCAAAATTAAGTTTTAAAAATGATCTTGTTTACTTGTTTCTCTTTTACTAGTTTTTGCATGTGTTTTTGTAGGTGTGCAGCAGGGAGTTGAGTTGCATGCCACTGTGCATGTGCAGAGGTCAGAGGACAACTTAGGAGACAGTTCTCTCCTTCCACCATGTGGATTCTGAGGATCAGACTCAGGTCATCAGGTACCAATGCCTGTATTCCACTGGACCATTTCAATGACCCCTGTTTTACTTATTTCTCTTAAACAATTCTGTAAGTGGAATGGTAAGCTGCATTATGAAGTACGTTGTTTAAGTTAAGGGGTTTTATTTTTAAAGTTTGTTTTTATTATGTATGTGCCTATGAGTCTCTGTGTGGGCATATGATTGTGAGTACAGATGCCCATAGAGGCCAAAAAGCATTGGATCCCATGGAGCTATTTATAGGAGGTTGAAAACTGTCTGGTGTGGGTGCTGGTAACCAAACTAGAGTTCCCTACAAGAGCAGTGTGCTCTCTTCCACAGAACCACCTGTCCAGCTCCTTTTTTCCTCTTTTCTTTGAGACAGGGTCTCATTTAGCCCAGGGTGGAACTAACCAGACTGGAACTCCTGATTTTCCTGTCTACAACTTCTGAGTTCTATGATTACTAGTGCGTGTAACCACTGTAAGTGTTACAGTTTTGAGGGGGAAAGGCTTCCCCTATGACAGTGTTACAGCTCTAAAAGGAAAAGCTTCCCCTATGGAGATGTTATAGCTCTGGGGGAAAAGGCTTCACCAATGCAGGCATTACAGCATTTGAGGGGGAAGGCTTCCCCTGTGGACGTGGTGCAGCTCTGCAGGGAAAAGCATCCTGGCAGTCAGAAGCTAAGGAATACCACAAAGTCACACCACACAACAAGCCTCACATAGAGATTTATTGGGAAACGCAAGAGGGTGGCTGCCTCTGCTCTGACAGGGAACTGAGTAGGAGACAAGCTTATACAGGGTTTCTTGGGGGAGGTGTTTTCCAGGGTGGTGCTATCCAGGGTGGGGACTGTGAGATTTCAAGTCAAGCCCATGTATTGGTGGGGCTTTGAGTTCAGGGATTGGTGGGTTTTGTTAGGTTTTCAAACCTGGAAGTCCTCTAGGACCTTTTACCCGACAGCCATGCCATGCCATCTAGTTCTAGGTATGAAAGAGAAGCGCTGATAAAGTTAAACTAAAGGTCCTGTGTTCTGGCTTTACTCAGGTTTATTAGCTGTCTTAACATGCTTGTTTGAGACATCTCGGGAAAAAAAGAATACAGGTTCTGTAGGCACAGTAATAGCAGCTTAATTTTTTTTTATCAGATATGCTTTGATTCTTGAGTGTCAGTCAGAGAAATACAAAACAGATTTGAGACAGATATGAGGCACTTCCCCCTCTTCCTGTATTCCCTCAGTTCTAACCCCACATCTCATTTTTTTTTGTCTTTGATGTCATTGTTTTTGAGACAAGTCTTATGTAGCCTTGGCTGGCAAGGAACTCATTCTGCAGATCAGGCTGGCCTCCAGCTTGTGGCAATCTCTCTGCATCCTGGGTGCTGGAATTTCGGGTGTGTGTCATCATGCCCCATCTTTTTTTTTTCTTGTCTTTTTTTTTTTTCCATTTTTTAGAAAACAAAGTCTCTCTATGTAGTCCTGGCTGTCCTGGAAGCGCAGACCAGGCTGGCCTCAAACTGTCAGAGATCCGCCTGCCTCTGCCTTCCTGTTGCTGGGATTAAAGGCGTGTGCCACCATGCCTGGCCTTTTGTTTTCTAAGTTATGTTTAAATGTATGAGTGTTAGCCTGCATATATGTCTGTGTGCCATGTGTGTACAGTACCTCTGGAGGCCAGAAAAAGTTGTCAAATTCCCTGGGAATAGAGCTATAGATGGTTATGAGCCACTAGCTGAGTACTGAAAATACAGCCCTGGTCTTCTTGAGGAATAGCCAGGACTGTTAACCACTGAGCCATCTTTCCAGTTCCTTTTTCCTGTCTTTCTATCCTGTCTAAATTTGCTGAAATCATCTTCTAGTGCAGCAGTTCTCAACCTGTGGGTCTTGACCCCTCTGGGGTCACATATCACATATTTACATTATGATTCATAATAGTATCAAAATTACAGTTACAACGTAGCAAAGAAATAATTTTAGGGTTGAGGGTCACCAGAACATGAGGAACTCGGTTAAAGGGTCACAGCATTCGGAACGTTGAGAACCACTGTTCTAGTGGCTTGCCTCACCTAGGAGTTGTCCTTCCTCACTCTCACAATCCTCAGGCCCTGCCCTGTCCACTGGTAGCTTCTGCTTCAGGGTTCCATCCACTGCCCTCCGTCCCTGCTGCTGCTTGGGTTAGGCCATTAGCTCTCATGTGGACCCTTCCTCCAAATTCCATTTTATGAACATTTTCAACAGTTTCAAGAGTGAAGAGTTGAAAGGTTGTTGCAATGATTAATGATTACCCAGACATCTACAACCTAGGCTGTGGCATTTGCATTTCATTACACTCAATTCTTCCTGCCCAGTCCTTCATCCTAGTCCATTATATAACCCATGTGTTTTAAATTATAGAGGGCCTGGGGAGATGGCTCAAGGGTAAAGTACTTGCTGCACAAGCATGAGAGTCCGAGTTTGGAACTTCAGCACCTGTGGGGGAGACTAGGGATAGCTATCTGAACTAATCCCAGTGCTGGGAGGCAGAGACAGGGAGAGCCTGGGGACTTGCTGGCCAGCCTGTCTAGTTAGTCAGTGAACTCCAGTTTCAGTGAGAGACCTCATTTCACAAAACAAATATAGGGAGCAATTGATGAGAACACGCACTTCAACCTCTGACTTCCTCTTACACATATGGGTACAGGCCCAGATGTACACACACACACACACACACACACACACACACACACACACACACTATAAACATACACACAGTAATTTTTTTTAATTAAAATAGTACTGAAGAGGGGCTGGAGAGATAGCTCAGCAGTTAAGAGCACTGACTGCTCTTCTAAGGACCCAGGTTCAATTCCCAGCACCCACATCTGGCACTCTTACACAGACATACCTGCAGGTGAAACACCAATGCACATAAAATAAAAATAAATAAATTATACTGAAGAGATGGCTCAGAAGTTAGGAGCACTTTCTGCTCGTCCAGAGGATTCCAGTACAGTTCTTAGAACCTGTGTCAGGAAGCTCACAGTAGCCTGTAACACCAGCTCCTGAAAAACCAGCTCCAGGGGATTGAGCACCCTCTGCTGGCCCCTCAGGCACTCGCATACATGTGTGGTATATTTACATCGACACATACACATAAATAAAAACAAATCTTTAAAAGACTAAAATCAACAAAGTTACACTGAAGGGAGAGGTTCCACTCTTGACGTGGGTGGTGCATCCCATGGACTGGGGTCCTGGGGTGAATAAAAATGGAGACAGAAGAGAGCTAGCTGAGCAAAAGCATTCCCTATTTTCTGCTTACCAGTCTACCAAGATTCAAGGAGTTCCCAACCACACACTCCTACCCCCATGAACTCCTCAGCCATGCCTCCTCTAGCATGATGGACTCAAACCTTTAGTCAGAGTAAGCCTGTCCTCTCCTGAGTCGGTCTCTCTGGGTGTTGTTCACAGTGATGAAAATAGTAACTAATGGATAAGGTTTCAATATCCTGACTGAAGCTGAGACGGAAGACAGAGTGTAGGACAGATAGTCCCACCTTATCCCCAAGGTCCTCAGGATAAGCCTGTTTCTTGCTTTCCTGAGACTTGGTTAATTCCATCCTCTATGCCAAGTGTGTGAAATGGAGCTCAGGCAAGTCTGAAGGCCCAGGACAGCAACAATAAGTAAACTATATATGCCAACAGGTTATATTTATTAGAATCTAATCTGATCACGTTAGCATTCTCTGGACTTGTGATGACGTCGCCTTTCTGTAAAGGATAAGGTCTCAGTACCTGTTGAGGTTAGCCAGTGTCTCCAACCTAATCACTCATTCTTCCTATTGCTGTGCTTCATCTTAACGAGACCAGATTGCACCAAATGCTCATTCCCTGCACTATTAGATATCTGACATCCCCTTGACCTGCGTGTGTTTCTTTCCCCCTGGCCCTGGTTATTGTTTGTTTCTGAGGCAAGATTTTATACAGCCAGGTCTCAGCTTCATGGTGTAGCTGAGGCTAGACTTGAACTCCTGCTCCTCCAGCCTCCATCTCCCAGGTGCTGAGATTACAAGTGTGCTTTATCACACATGACTTTGTGTTTCTTCTTAAGGGCCTGTCATCAGCCTCTAGAGCCTCAATCACCTTCTTCTTCAGAGAGCCCTTCCTGGACCCTGCCTCCTATCCTACACATTCTTAGATGACCCTCCGAGATGAGCACAGAGCACGTCCCTGACACAGTGGCGTATGTCCACAAACAACAATGATCTGCTTATGTCTCTCCCTGACATCCCAGCTGAGTGTATTCTGAAAAGCTGGGAATCCTGCCATATTTACCATTGTCTATGGCACACATTAGTGCTCTGTAAATATTAACTGAGTGGATTCGTAGCTTCTCTGTCCCTTCTGACACCATCCCCTGCTTAGTACCATCCTCTCCCACCAGCATAGGTCCAGCTCTTCTCTGTGCATCCCAGAGAATTAAAACAAAGAAACAAACAAAAACCCAAACATTGGGTGTTATTGATGTCCTCAGCCAAAGATTCCCCAAACATGTTTATAGTTGAGCAGGCTGGTTTTATTATTTCTTGCAGGGAGTAAGAATGCAACTCACTGGAAATTGGGGGAGTTCTTAGTAAGCAGGAGAGCCTGTCTTATAGTTGGGGGTGAGTTAGGTAATTTTGGGGTGGATCTAAGCAAGAGAAGAGAGTGTGTTACATCAATACTGTCATAGAGTGACAGACCGTATGACTGACTACCTCAAGCATCTTAACTATACCCAGGGAAGACTAAAATGAAGATGAGGGTTAAATGGTTAAAAAAATAAAGGTGGCAGTCATTTCAAAAATTGGTCAAAATATTATTTTCCTTTTGTCTGAGAGAAGAGGCACTTGGTATTTTGTGTGTGGATCCCTGACGTGTGACCAATACCTTGCTATGACTGTATCATGGTCTCTGAGTAAACTTGTCTGAGCTGGCATTATGTAGGACAGTTTATGTGTAGGAGGGCAGGGTTGGTGTGATTGTCAGCCAGCTTCTTTGAAGACTTTTTTTTGTTTTATTTATTTATTAGTAGTAGTAGTTGGGGGTGTTTGATGATGTGCATGTGGAGCTCAGATGACACCTTGTAGGAGTTGGTTCTCTCCTTCCACCTTTAGGAGGGGTTTGATGATTGAGTTCAGGTTGTCAGGTGATGCAGTGACACCTTTACCTACCAAGCTATCTCACAATCCCTTAGCCAAGTTCTGAATAGCAGAGTCTTCAATGGAGAGTTGAGGAAATGTATTAGTGTGTTTAGGACATATGTGTTTATACATGTAGAGTAGACTCATTTGTAAGAACTCTTCAAATAGCCAAGTGTTGGGTTCATCTATGAGGTTTCCCAACATGGCCATAAAATCTTAGATCATAGGACAGACATTTTTTGTTTGTTTGTTTGTTTGTTTGTTTCTCCATGTAGTTTTGGTGCCTGTCCTGGATCTTGCTCTGTAGACCAGGCTGGCCTAGAACTCACAGAGATCCGCCTGCCTCTGCCTCCTGAGTGCTGGAATTAAAGGCATGTGCTTCCACTGCCCAGCAGCATTTTCTTTCTTTACTTATTTTTTTTTATAAATGGATAGAATCAGGGTACCATATTTTTATTTTATTTATTTATTTTATGTTTATGGATGTTTGTATGACTGTGTACCATATGTGAAACTGGTGCCCTTGGAGGCCAGAAAAGGGAATTGGTTAACAGATCCTCTGAGTCTAGAGTTACAGACGGCTATGAACCACCATGTGGATGCCAAGAATTGAACCTGGGTCCCCTGGAAGATGCAGTGCTCCCATCCACCAAACGTCTCTCCAGCCCCAGGACAGACACTTTCAATCCCTAAAGTCACCACTTCTAAGTTCATGAAAGGTTTCAGGTGACCCTGGGAAAGCTGAGTTGTCAGTATAATAGCAAGCTGCCTTGGTGGCCTGGCTGAGGCCTCATGGACACCTCTGCCCAATGTGTCTGTTCTCCCAGGGCAGACTGTAGGCTGTTTTCTTCAGAGTTGTTTGTCACAGCTCGGTGACTCCCAGGCCTACTCATCTGAGCCCCAAGGAAAACTTGTCAGAGATGAATTCTTCGTTGGTTTTGTGATGGTGGCCTCTGACCAGACAGGTTCCACTCTGCAGTCCCCAAGGGCCTTCTTGTTTCTGCCTCTTGTCTTGTGGGGTGGTGACCTCACTCCGGCTGTCAGTTTCAGGGATCCAGTGACTCACTGTGGAGTAAATCAACAGCCGGCACATGCCTGGCTCCTGAGCTCCCCGAGAACGCTCTCTAAGCATGTGGGCCATGACCTGTCATCCTTCGGGGCAACACTCTTGACTATTGATAAAGCTTTCCCTAGTATAGCCCTTAAACGTCCTTCGACATTCAAACCACACAGCTGCGATGGTGCTGCTCTGTCTTCATTACTCCTTTCTACCCAAGGCTGGACTCTGGTTCTTTCTCTCTCTTCCTTCCCCTCCCTCCCTCCCGTCCCCCTCTGTCTTTTTTTCTTTCTTTCCTTCCTTCTTTCTTAACAAGTTCTTGCTGTGTACATTAGGCTGGTCTCATATGCACAAATCCTCCTGTCTCAGTCTCCTGAATTCTGGGATTGCAGAGATTTTTGACCAAACCTGGCTCTTGAACAACTTAATACTCCAGGTTTTAGTTCCTCACATCTGTAAACCATGCAAAATAATGATCTTTTAGTATTGCTGTGTGGATTTTTTGTATGTTAACTATGAGAGTAATTAGTGTATACGTTCATTGATAAAGAATTTGAACAGGAAGAATGAAAGTCTCCTTGGCCACTGTCTTCCTGAATCACAATTGGATGAGGTCTCACAGGTCATTTTTTTTTGTATATTTTCATGTGTTCATGTACATGGATATGCATAGATATGTATGCTTTTGAAATAGCTATAAGTAAGATAATGAGGATGGGGAAATGTTTGTGGACTAAGTGAGGGATTTTTTTTTTAATTTAATGGCTATCTTTCCTAAAAGTAAATCCATAAGTAATGGTGAAAATTGAAAGGACCAAGTAATAAGAATATAATTCTGATAGTTACAGGCTGAGAATTAAATGCCAAGAAACCCCCAAATTAGCTAAAAGAGTTGAAAGTAGTAGAGACAGAGAACAGGGTTGATATTTTTTTTCTAATTCCTTCTTCCAAATTATTTGACATTTAATTTCCATGTATTACTTCTATTCAGACTCTGAAAATAATAAATTGCACTGTGTGGCCCTTATGCCCTCTCCCTCCCCCGAAGAATCACAACAAGGACCCACTGCCCACCCACCCTTCGGGTGAGATTCTCACACTTCCTTCCTCCCCCCTCCTTTCCCACGGCCTATCCTGGTGCAGCCTTCCTGTTCTCTCACACCTCCACCCATCTGCTCTCTACCTGGAGCCAGAATCATCTCAGTAACATGTTTAGTCAGATTTCACCCCCACTTTAAGACTGTCTGGGCTGTATGTGGCAGTATACACCTACGGTCCTGGCACTCAGGAGGCTTAGGAAGGAGGATCACATAAGACCCTGTCCAGGAATTATTTTTTAATTAAATTAAAAACTAAGACTTGCCCAGGTAAAGGAACAAGAGGCACCCAGCCCTGAGTGCCTCTCGGTGCCAGGCCCAGACATGAAGTGCCACCGTCGACACACGCTAACCCTCTTCCTTCCACCTCCAGATACACCCTCTGTCACAGCTGTCTGGGCTCTGGACTCCCTTTTTTTCCAAATCGAAGCCATTCCCTGTGTGCGCTTCTGTAGGATGGGCTGTAACTCACAGCACACCGTGTTCTGCGCTTTGTTCTTTTAACCATGCGTGCGTCCTGGAGCTCCTCTCATGTCGGCCCACATGAGTTCTCCTCACTCCTTTTTATTGGTTTGTTTGCTTTGCTTTGGTGCTGGGCATGGAGTCCAGGGCCTCACACAGTCTAAGCACCTGTTCTACCACAGAGCTATGCTCCAAGCCCCTCCTCATTATTTTTTAACTGCAGCATAGATCAATTTGCATAATGTGCATGAAAGCACTTTACATGGTGCCTGGCGTATGGACATGATCAGCGAATGTTCTTTATGTCACCAAAGTTTTCAGCATCCCATAACACTGTGGATGTAAGTTGTTCCCCCATCACAGCACCATACATTTAATGTTGCTGTCTCCACATCATTCCCGTAGATTCTCTATCCAGCTCCCTTCACATCCCTCCTCTGTTTTCTTTGAACCTACTCAGTTCTCCCACACACTGTGCTTGCCGGCTTTTGCCTGACAGGCCCTCTCCCGCCTCCTCCCACCATCCTCTGGTGCATTTCCCTCTTCCCAGACTTCTCCCGTGAAGCTTTCTTAAACTGCCCTCCCCCAGAGAAGCCCTCAAGCCCTGGGCCACACCCCTATCTGGTTGGCTCACTTACATCACATCACTTCTGGACAAGTAGCTCCATCTTTGGGAGGCAAAGTGTCTTAGAATCTTAGCACTTAGCCTGTCAGCAGGTGATAAAAAGGGGTGGGGAGGAGCCAGGCACGGTAGCACACGCCTATAATCCCAGCACTTGGGAGGTGAAGGCCACAGGATCAAGAGTTCAAGGCCAGCCCTGGCTACAATGAGACCAGGTCCTTAAATCAGGTGGTGGTGGTGGGACAGGGTGAGAGGGTTTAACTTCCTAGGTGTCTATTCTCCCCTTTTAACAGACACTGCTGTGATAGGAAAGAGAAAGGTACTTTCTCCCTTTGGTTTGTTTGCTTTGTGAGACAAGGTTTCTCTGTCGCCCTGGATGGCCTGCCTCTGTCCCTCAAGTGCTGACATTAAAGGCATGAGCCACCAGGTCCAGCTTTTTCCTTTCTTTGTTTGTGTGTATGTGCCTGCTCTTGCGAGTACGTGTGTGTGTGTGTGTGTGTGTGTGTGTGTGTGTGTGTGTGTGTGTGCGCCAGAGGACAACCTTAACTGTCCTTTCTCAGGAGCTATCCATCTTCGTTTTTGAAACAAGGTTTCTTATTGGTCTGCAGCTTGACAAGTAAGCCGCTTGGTCAGCCAGTCAGCCCCAGAGACCTGCCAGTCTTCTCCCCAGAGAGAACGAGAGAATTTTCATTCTACCAGCCATGTGATTGACTTCACCTTTCTCAGCCCGGTTTCTGTATCTGTTATCTGTAAAACGGGAGTGGTGATAAAGACGGCGGATGTGGAATGAACGCTGAAGTGAAACTTGAGGGTGCTGTAACAATGTGAAACGCTTCTGAAGAAATTCCCTCCCAGATTCAGCCTCTCCTCCTCTGCTGATGCCTTGTTCATTTCTGGTGTTTGTTGTTCACTGCCTTCCCCCTCTCCATCTGCCTTGGTGGGCACTGTCCTCCCTAATCCCTTTTCAGTGTCCACCTCACCTTTCTCCTCCCGGCAGCAGCTCTTCGCAGCCTTGTTGAAGTCACCCCAGGAGCTTTTGTGGGCTCCTGTGCCTCTGCTTCCCTGGTGTCCTTCCCACTCCTCATGCCTCCCGTGCCTCCCCTGAGACAGGGACCAGCATGGGCGTGGACACAGCTACCAAGCCCAGGTTTCAAAGATGCTCACAAAGGTGTTCAAGATGGTAGATAAAAGGGTGCTAGTTGCCACCTTTGTCCTGGGAAGGGATCCAGGAGGGGAGCCGGGAGGCCAAGGCAGGTCCTGGGGTCAATTTTTCCTTTCAGAGTTGCAAGGTAGGGGCAGGGCTGGAGGGGTGAGTTGGGGGATCTCTGGAGGCTTGACTCTGGAGGAAGTCAGAGGGAGAGGCTGCGCTAATTGCCAGGCTGGCTGCCAGCAGCATGCCTGTGATACTTTGGCCACAAGTCATCAGGGAAGAGGAAGGAAACAGGGAGGGAGAGTTGGTTCTTTGGGCCAAGACCCAGAGGCACATAGACTGGCTCTCGGCTCAAGAGGCTTTTCTAGGTCACTCTCTGTGTTGCCGTCTCCCTTCCCATGGAGCCTGCTCTGCCTCGCGCGTTTCTTTCATGTCTCTGACTCACAGTCCACGTCCCTGATACTCTTTGAGTCATGATGTCCCTGGAAGTCAGGAGTCAAGGTTCCAACACTGTGGGGAGAAGGAGGACTCCTGGCTGCTCCGTCCCTAAGGCTGACTTTGATCTTGTACAAATGAGCTTCTATTCTGCCTGACACCCCCCCCCACCTCCCCCTCCCAGTTCCCCTACAGTAAGGGGGATGCTTAGATTCTTGTGAAGCAGGTAAGAGAGCAGAAAAAAATTAAAAACAACCTGAAAATTACAAATGGCTAATGTTCACAGGAACTGCACCGCCACTCACAGTGCCGTATGCCTCCCTTAGGGCCACACGGTTCATGACAGACAAATCAGCTTCACATACCCAGCCTTCAACTCTTTGTTGCATAAACATTGTACATACTGATAGATTTCATAGACATCACCCCATGGATATATCACGGCCTTGGACTGCACTTACCCCATGCCCTCCCACTTCCTTTCCCTCCTCCTTCCAGGGTGTTACTGTAGAGTCCAGGTTAGCCTCCAATGCACAGAAATGGTTCCTGCCTCAGCTTCCAGAGAGCTGGGGTGACAGAGGTGTGCCACCATGCCTAGTTCAATCTTTAACTTTAAAAAATTGTCAGAAGTGTCATGTGTATGTGCCTGCTTGTCTGTATGTGCACCACACGGGTTAAGCGGCCCACAGAGCTGCTGGGTCCTCTGGAACTCGAGTCTCGGGTAGTAGTGAGCCACCCCAGTGCGGGTACTGGGAACTGAACCCCGTTCTCTCAGTCCTGGAGCCACCTCTTTAGCCCCTTAACATGTAAATCTTCATTCAAGCCACGGCTCATTGTCTTCCGCACCTTAGCTGCTGACAGCTGCATCGTCCCTGAGCCAGGGCTGATCCACTTCTTCTCAGCTCCTCTTTTGCTCTCACTCCACATCCGGTCCACCTGCCATCAGGACAAGTCCACAGCCTGTCCCTCTCATCACCTCTGCCTTGTCTCATCTCCCTACGCTAAAGAAAGTCCTTACAGAGACCCTGCCTCATGTCACCCCTGGTTTTTTTTTTTTGTTTGTTTTTTTTTTTTGGTTTTTCGAGACAGGGTTTCTCTGTATAGCTTTGCGCCTTTCCTGGAGCTCACTTGGTAGCCCAGGCTGGCTTTGAACTCACAGAGATCCGCCTGGCTCTGCCTCCCGAGTGCTGGGATTAAAGGCGTCTGTTTTTTTTTTTTTTTTTTACCATTCCCTCTACTACAGCATGTGATCTTTATGCTGAATCCTGCTGCCTCAGCAGCTTCTGCTTCAGAGCTATTGCCTGCCCTTCCCTCCATCCTGACAAGCATCCTCCAAATGAGCAGTTGTCTCCTCCTCTCGCCCTCTTCCAATCTTGTTTATCACCTACTGAAATTGTGACTAAGGTGTCCTGCCCAGCATCCTTCGTCTTCCTTCCCAGGAAGGAAGATACGGATTGGTCATTCCTAATCCTCCCCCCTCCCCAAATCTAAAATTGCAAATGCCTCCAAATTTGAAATTTTGAGTGCCGACCTAACTCCTAAAGTGGAAAATTCATGTGATGCTCAAGACATGGAACAGCCAAGCAGAAAGGAGTCAGGAGAAGACAGGAGGAGAGGACGGGGGGTGGGAAAGCACAGGCAGGTGAGGCCACGTTAAAGAACATTCTGCAGGGAGGACACAGTCCTTGTGCACA
This sequence comes from Peromyscus melanophrys, assembly GCA_902168415.1. Taxonomy (NCBI): domain Eukaryota; kingdom Metazoa; phylum Chordata; class Mammalia; order Rodentia; family Cricetidae; genus Peromyscus; species Peromyscus melanophrys. The sequence goes on along the minus strand of CABHPR010157065.1, from coordinate 2,116 downwards.
GCTGTGTGACAGAGACGGAATTCCCACCACTCGTCTCCTCTCTGAGTCCATCTAGACAGCTAAAGTTTGTTAAGCGCGTCCCCTGTTTCAGTCACAGCACTAGTGTGGATGCTGCTGTGGATACAGCACTCACCCTCTCGGGACATGGTGATGCCTCCTTTAATCCCAGTACTCAGGAGGCAGAGGCAGGTGGGTGTCCACGAGTTTGAGGCCAGCCTGATCTACATAGTGAAACATACATACATAGCCAAGGCTATGCAGGGAGACACTGTCTCAAAAAAATAAACAAAAAGAAAAAAAGAAAGAAAGAAAAAGAACTCATCTCTCATTTTCCTTACCCTCATCCTTTGAAGATCACACATTTGTCAGCTCTATCTATAAATTATGCTTCAGATTTACCTCCTTATTCCAGCTTCACTCACTCCCACTACCTCAAGCCAACATTCCTCACCTAAATTACAAGGATGTTTTTCTCTCTTCAGGATGACCACCTTGCATTTCTCTGAGGGCTGCTATTAGCATGAAGGAGTTGAGGTCTTTCCCATCCTTGTCTCATAGCAAAACCCTGTTGTAACAAACAGACCACAACAAAAGCAGATGAAAATACAAGGTCTCCATTTAAATTTGAGTTTGGGGTAAACAATGAATATTTATTGAGATAAACATGTTCCAGATAATCTTGAACCATCTTTATATCCTGCTCACTGAGCACCAGCTCTGCTTACACTAGCCCAGTGTCCTTGCCTCTGGGACTTTATAAAGCTGTTCTCTCTTCCTTAGAAGCTCTTGCTTCCTCTCTGTATGTGATGAACTACTCTTCCTCTCTCAGATCTCCCCTTAGCATCACCTCCTTAGAAAAGCCTCTTTCACCCCTCCCCCACAACAACTGAGGTTCTCTTCTGTCAGTGTCTGTGCTGGGTACCTGTGGAGTTCTTAGATTTATCAAATCACTGCCAGGCACGGTGTCCCATGCCTGTAATTTCAGCACTTGGGAGATGGAGGAGGAACTTGAGATTGGTACCAGTCAGAACTACATAGCAAAACCCTGTTGTAACAAACAGACCACAACAAAAACAGATAAAAATACAAGGTCTCTATTTAAATTTGAGTTTGGGGTAAACAATGAATATTTATTGAGATAAACATGTTCCAGATAATATTTCCAGAATACTCATATTAAAATATTTATTATCTGGAATTCAAATTGAACTATCTATCTTATTTCCAACCCTAGATAGGTGGCTACTTCATTCCCCCTTTAGTTGAAGAAATTAGAAAGTACAACACTTTACGTCTCAGAATTCTTTGAGGCTAGAATTCTGGATATGAAGAGATGAACCTGTATGAGTTTGAAAAACAGACTATAGAAGATGTCGTTGCCCTTCAGAGGAAGGAGGACAAGTTCCGGTAGACACCAGAGGTCAGTGGCAGGACAGTGGGACACTGTCTGACATGCTAGTAGCAGCTGCAACTTCTGAACTGTGGCCACCGATCCTGAAGTGTCCCTTGGATGCGTAGGACCTAGTTATGACCTTCTGACTTTAAATCTTCTGTACCTTCCAATGATTTTATTATCATCTAGTTCCCTGAGTCAAACCTCATTCTGTTTAAAAATACCCAGTGGGCTTCTGCTTCCTGCCTTGAGCCTGACCTGATACGGCTCTCACCACCTTGTACTTTCCTTCGTCTCATGTGTGATTGCTTAATATCCCATACTCTTTTTTTTCTTTCATTACTGGGGCTGAACCCAGAGCCTCATACATATTTGACAAGCAGCTGTATCACTGGGCTCCATCTCCAGCTCTGTTGAGATCTCTCTTGCTGCCTGAGCATTAAACCCAAGTGTCACTGTGCATGGATCTCTTCTTTGCTCCTTCTGTTTCCTATGAGTCTAGACATCAACACTGGACATATCATATATTATGAATATCTAAAACTGGTGCCTATGAGACAGAAGGAAATCTGCTCCTCACTTCTAAGGGATGAGGATTACAAAGATATGTAGCTAGAGTTTTCCTGCCTGGCCCACAGTCAGGACAAATCTCTGTCACCCGCCAGTCCCACAGCCGCTCAGACCCAACCAAGTAAACACAGAGACTTATATTGTTTACAAACT
>CABHPR010157064.1:52255-79034 GCA_902168415.1 Peromyscus melanophrys | reverse complement strand
CCCACCCCCCCCCCCCCCCCCCCCCCGTGTGGTCCTTTCTTCAGCACCTATGCATAATAACGTTGTAGGAGCCTGCTCCTTTCCTTTTACCTGAATGTGAGTGTTGTGTGTGACTGCCCAGTAGATTGGGTGGCGTTTGTGTTGTGGTTCTTAGTCATCCCAATTTTTCTCCACCACCTCCCAGTCACAATGGGGAAAATGAAAAGCAGCTGCTAACAGCCTCACTACAGTTCTGTAATTACTTTCCTGGGCTGGCATTATATGATTTGACAATGGCCTGGGGATGTAACAAATAAGAAAAACCTTGTCATTCAATTTAAAAGGCTTCCTACTAGGGCAACACACTCCCCACTTCATCAGAATGACAGTACTCAACTCTGACACAGTCAGCATGCTCAGTGCTGAGCGATGTAACTGCAGCCAGGTGGTGCCAAGCACAAAGAGCCACCTCACTTTCCTATTGACACTGCTTTTAAAAGGTGAATCATAACAGGCCAGAGATTCACATCTCATGCCCCAAAGGCACAAACCTTCTCAGTTCAAAAAGAATGCTAGTATATTGCATGTTTAATTAAAGAAATTGCTTCAGAAATGGTAATTCCACTTTATCAAAGATTTCAAGTTTCTTTGAAACCAAATGTGTACCATTTTCATAATTTTGCATAATTGGATTTCATCCTACCTTCTCAAGATGACAATATTAGGAATAGGCACTATTGGTAAAACTAGAAGATGTCATAACAATCTAGTGTAATCAATAAATTCAAACTAAAAGCCTTCAGTCCTCATCAACCTCTGCTTTGTGATTCAGAGACCCACCATATTTCCTTCCAGTGTTCCCTAAATTTCCTTTGTGTTAGCTCAAGAGGGGATGGCGGAGAAAACAAAAATCACAAGGGAGATTAAAGGAATCAACCTAGGAAGTACAATACATCATTTCCACCCACATTCTTCTGTTCAGAACATCTCTGATGGATTAATTACAATACAAAGGGCTCTGAAACTAGGTCTAGCAGTGTGCCAAGGGAGTGTTATTCTTTGCTATGGTGTCTTTCTCTAAACACTGGTTCTCAACCTGTGGGTCATGACCCCTTTGTGAGTCCAATGACCCTTTCACAGGGGTCACATATTAGATATCCTGCATATCAAATATTTATATTATGATTCATAGCAGTAGCAAAATTACAGTCATGAAGTAGCAATGAAATAATCTTATGGTTGGTGGATCACCACAACATGAGGAATTATATTAAAGGTTGCAGCATTAGGAAGGTTGAGAACCACTGCTCTAGAGGATGAGCATATTTCCAATGGTAGAATTACTAGAGAAAAACAGAAAATAAATATTTTTTTTCCTTTCAGAAGCTGATGGTCGAGTTTTAAAGGCTAAATAAAGTATTCAAGTGTCTTAGTGATCAAAATATATCAGTTGAAAAATGGATGGAAATTTCTGTGGTGAGTCTTGCATTCATGGTTCATAAATAAAACAGTAAGCAAATTATATTACATAAATAATATGTAATCCATAAACAATGGTAAGTACAAAATGATGAGTACTTGGAAGGAGTTTTGGTGATTGTTAAAATAAGCCTTGTGAAAAGGATAATTCGATTTGTAGGGGTGAAACATTAGAACTATAACCAGAAGAGGACTTTATGCAGAAAGAAGGGCCATTGCAAGAGACTGAAGACATGGGCAAATTTGGCATGTTTGATGAATAGGAAAAAGCCAATGTGACTAGTGTGGAATGAGTGCTGGAGAACACAGGGTATGATAAGGTCCAAGATGTCATGGGTCCTTTCTTATAGCATCTTAGTGGCTCCTATAAAGACCATTAATTATACATAAATTAGGAAACCATTGGAGGATTTTGAGATGATAAGAGATGTTGTATGACTCAGGTTCTAGAAATTATAGTCTGGCTGGTATGATGAAAATGGAATGTGGGAAAATGTAGTAAACACAGGCCAATTAGAAGATACTACAATAACAATCCAAGTAAGAGATGATAGTGGATTTCTGGGGATTTATCTGTCAGTACAGATAGAGAAAGTGGTTGGATTCTGCTGTGGGATGTTCTGTATGGCAAATGTGTTGCTCTGATTGGTCAATAAATAAAACACTGATTGGCCAGTGGCTAGGCAGGAAGTATAGGTGGGACTAACAGAGAGGAGAAAAGAGCAGGAAGGTGAAAGGAGACGCTGCCAGACGCTGCCAGCCACCGCCAGGACAAGTAGCCTGTAAAGATGCCGGTAAGCCACGAGCCATGTGGCAAGGAACAGAATTATAGAAATGGATTAATTTAAGATATAAGAACAGTTAGCAAGAAGCCTGCCACGGCCTTACAGTTTGTAAGCAATATAAGTCTCTGTGTTTACTTGGTTGGGTCTGAGCGGCTGTGGGACTGGCAGGTGACAGAGATTTGTCCTGATTGTGGGCCAGGCAGAAAAACTCTAGCCACAGGATTCTAATTACATTGAAACTTCTTTATATTTTGAATAACAAACTTTTGTGGTTTGGATGTGGGATGTGGACTAAAAGGGGAAGTTGATGCAGGCAGTGTTTGACATAGATATCTAAACTAACAAGGTTGCCATCAGAGATGGAAATGACTACAAAAGAAGCAGGTTTGTTGGCAGGCTGATTTTAACTTCTAATATATGGTAAGCGAATCTGCAAGATGTTATATTCTCAAGCAGATATTGAAATAGTCAATGAGACCCAAGAGCACAGAGGCAAGCATGGTGATATTTTATTTGTGCTGGAATGTGATTTTTATTTGTATGTTAATAAATAAAGTTGCCTGGAGATCAGAGGTAAAAGCGAGCCATTAAGCAGAAATCCAGGTGGTAGCACACACCCTTAATCTGATCACATGGCAGGCACAGTCTCTGTGTGTTCAAGGACACAGCCAAGCATGGTGACACCAACCATAGAGACCAGGAGGTCTATATAGACAGGCAGTGACGAGGAAGTCATGTGGCTGGGCTTAGAGCCAATGAGAAGGCAGAACAGAAAAGCAATAGAAAGACAAGTCACACAGGGAGAAACTCTCTGGGGAAGCGACGGCAGCGAGGTGGTAAGATAAGATGGTCTTGGCTCTTCGCTAGTGCTCTGATCTCTTGGGCTTTTAACTCTGTATTTGGCTCTGTGTTTCTTATTTAATAAGACTGTTTAGAAATTAATCTACAGGCGAGGGATAGATCGATGTTGTAAATTGTGAGTTATCATATACATGGCGTTTAAGGCCAAGAGAATGACATACCAAAGCAGTATGTACAGAAAGAAAAATTCAATGCTAGAACTGAGCTCTCGAAAACACAGATATTAATTGGCTGGAAAAGAATTACCATCAGTGGAGACTAGAAGGAGTAAATACTGAAGCAAAGAAATTTCAGGGAAATAAAATGTCATAGAAGTCAAAGTACAATAAGGAAACCAGAGTAGCCAACTGTGCCAGGTGCTGTTGATGGGTCAAAGATGGCGACTCAGCATTGACTGTTGAATTTAACAATGTGAACTCTATTGGTTACTGTGACAGGAGCATGTTAAGTGGAGCCATGGTCGTGAAATCTAGAATGGAGTGGATACTAGGGGATGGAGAAAGCAAGCAGACAAGAGAGGTTTGCTATAATGGAAACAAAGTGTGTTTTCAGTATCTAGCACATTAATTGGAATCATGTTAATTTTTAAATTTACGCCCAAACTAACACTGTGATCTTTACATGTGTTATAGGGCATGATACATTTTAGGTTAAAACAACAACAACAACAAAGTAAACTAATTGTAAAGAAGCAGAGGCCCTGAACAGTAGAAGGGACACCATCTTGAGTGCAGTTAAGAACAGCCTCCTGGTAAGAGCACATATGATACGGTAATAGTTAATAATCTAAAAACATGAGAGAAAAATGTAAAAATTCACAGTAAAAAAGAAGCAGTGAAAGTATTAAACAATGAAAAATGAAATCCTTCAACATTGCTGAAGAGCGGTGGAGAAGATGCCGACACTGTAGAGTTTTAGAAGAGATGTTTCCAATATGCATAAAATCTATAGGCTACTTTACAGAAGGCATTTTTGGAAGAGATTTTTAATGTCACCATAAATATTCATAACTTGGGTCTCATGAATTCCATTCCCACGATTCTCCTTATGCTTCTATTGATCATATCCTCTATTCTATTTGAACTACTTCCTACTTACACTGTTGTAGCCTTAAACGTATGCCTTAGGAAAAACTACTGTGATGTAAACTCTTGTTAGCGGTGAATGTGATCTTACTTGGAAATACAGGCTTCTTAGATGTGTGTATAATGCCATATTGTATCAGACAGCCCTTCAGTGCAATGAGTGTTATCTTACAAGGAGAAGAGGTGCATAAAAGCACACAAAGAGATAACAGTCATGGGAAGACTGCGGCAGAAAATGAAATGATGAATGCCAAATCTTGCTGACAATCATTAGTAACTCAAAAGAGACAAAGGCTTTTTTTTGTAAAATTATCTGTCAACAAAATTGGGATTCAAAACAAAGTAGAGAAGAGAACCTAAACTATGGAAATTTGAAAACAAAATATAATATTTGCTATCCAAATATTATCAAGAGCAAATTCCATAAAAATTCTGTATATATGAATCTGCCTCAGAAGAGGAAAATTATAGCTTTAGAGAAACTCATTTTAGAATAAATTATAGATGTTAATTATTGTTCTTACTCTCACTCTATGACTCTTTCTAAGAAAACTCCCTCTCTCTCTATATTCCTTCATGAAGGCAGACTAGAGACAATTGTATGTCCCTTAATATTTGCAATCCACAGACCACAGATAATTGAACAAATGCATGCTTCAGATCTTTCCTTTTGAGAGCTGAAAAGTAAGCTCTAAGCAAATCTGTTGAGGTGGAGGACCTGCAGTGTTTGTAGACAGATCAAAGTGAATGTCAACCCAAGACTGTCACATTTTGTAGGATCAGAAAGATCATGGGCCAGAAAGGAAGCTGACTTACAGAGGAAAATAGGTGATTGAATGAGATGAGCTACCAGAAGCTCAGATCTGCGATGGGAGCCTTCATTAAAGCTGAGTAGGCAGTATTAGTCATAATATTTCAGATTTTAGCTCATATTCTTAGGGTTAGTTTTCTCCCCCCAATTTTTGGACTCATGTAAGACTACTCTACTCTATTCTAAAATTGCATCTTCTTTGTGTCTGATTCAACTAGAACAATTATCAGTTCTTGAAGAAAATAAGCATGCAGGTTTTTTGTTTTGTTTTGTTTTGTTTCTGTTTTTGTTTTGTTTTGATTGTAGAAGACATTTTTCTGGAAGAGGACATGGAACCAAATTAAAACCACATTGAGATGAAGATGTATGCCTAACTTTGAACACGAATAATAATCTTTTTTGTCTTAAAAATCTCTAAAATCATTAGACTTTTGTTTCAGTCCATTTTGTATTTTATCTACCATTTCTGCCATGAACTGCAGCTTCCAGACTCTCACAGCATGATGGTACCTTTCACCACAGGCATTATTTTTTTCCTCTGTTTACTTGAGAGATGTCTAGCCCCACTTTCTGTACCTCCTTAACCAGACACTGTAGGCAACAATTTCTCCCATACCTCAAACTGACAGAAAAGAAACCACAGTAGAATAGAAAATACATGACTGAGATGTAATACTCTAGAACAAGTTTGGGTAGAAAGTACAGAATCCTATTTTCAAGATCTAACAACAAAATAGACAGTTATCAAAAAAATGCCTAAGCATTTTAGGGATCCAGAAACATATATAAACAGTTATTTACCTAGGAAAAGCTGCTAGAACTTTGGGCAGAAGTAGTGTGGAGTGGCCTTCTTGCACAAGCCTGGACTGAGTCAGTCCATCACTCCTGTTCCACAACCTTGACCAGCACAGTAGGTAGAAAAAGACAGCTTGCCTATGAAAGCCATCAGCTTTTCTGCCAGGGTTCAAGGAGATTACCTTGGAGCTGAAAGCAAAAGCAAATGTCTAGTAGTGTTTTCAATAAAAGCAAAATTCTTTAGAAGTGGTTGAGGAAATTGGCCATTTTCCTAGCTCAGACTGAAGTCCTGATTGGGATCAGAGGCAGACTGATAGAATATTAGGACTTCAACTGGGAGATGCTGAAAGTGAGGGACCAGTAGAGGAATACATTTGTACATACCCTTGATATATTGGGGGCTGCATGTACTCAGAATGACCCAAGGATGCTAAGAAGAAAATGAAAATGACATGAAAGCTATCTTAACTTTGAATGTCCTCTTCCAGTCATGTATGTGTATTAGTAAAAGGTCAATTTTACAGGCTCAAGGTGTTTAGTACAATCTTTGATCAGTCATGGGCTGATTATTAAACCATGCAGGTGACCATGGAAAAGCCAAAATTATTAAAACATCTGACAGGATACATTAGTGGTGGCTTATAACACAAGGGCTGGAGTCATGCAGTGTAGGTCCAACCAAGTAACAGAAGAAGAAAACAAGGCAGTAGAGAGAAACTCTTAACCTGAGCACTTAGAAAAATCAGAGTCCATAGTTGCTATAATGCAGCATCTAAAGTTTTTAAACAAAGTAGAGAACATGGAAAGAAATGAAAATGCAACTCAGATTCTATGAGAAAAAAAAATAATAAATAGATCCTGACTTGGAATAGGTTTGCATTTTGGTATAATCAGATAGAGAATTTGGTATAGTCCCTACAAAAATGTTCAATGCTTGAAGGAAATCATGGGCATATAATGTAAATGGTATAAAATTAAGATTGACAGCCTCCATAAAGAAAAAGAAACAAATGGGAATTTTAAACTTAAAAAGAACAACTAAAATGAAAATTTACCATCATCATTTATGGTGATATTTTATTTGTGCTGAAATGTGATTTTATTTGTATATTAATAAATAAAGTTGTCTGAGGATCAGAGCTAAAAGCAAGCCATTTAGCAGAAGTCTGGTGGTTGTGGCACACACCCTTAATCCTATCACATGGCAGGCAGAGTCTCTGTGTGGTCAAGGGCACAGCCAAATGGTGACCTGAGTCTTTAATCCCAGTACCAACCATAGACACCTGGAAGTCTGTATAGACAGGCAGTGACAAGGAAATCATGTGGTTGGTTTTAGAGCCAATGAGAAGATAGAACAGAAAGGCAATAAAAAGACAGGTCACATAGGAGACGATCTCTCTCTCAGGGGAACAGACGGCAGCAACTGGTAAGCTAAAGGTAGTCTTGGGCTTCGCTAGTGCTCTGATCTCTTAGGCTTTAACTCTGTATTTGTCTCTGTGTTTCTTATTTACTAAGACCGTTTAGAATTTCATATACAGTCACTCAACAGCAGATTTCAAATTAAAAAATCAATAAGCATGATGACAGATCAAAGGTAAATATGTACTATTAAGAATAGAATCTTGGGGTCACTATGTCCTAGCCTTAAACTTGGGCAGAGACCCCTGCTCAGCCAGAGGTCAAACCAGCTGGCCAGCAGACAGAACCAAGGTAGCCCCACCCACAATGTACAGACCTCCCTCATTCTTTTAGTGCCCACCCACCCTATCCCCAAAAGCCCCTCACCTCTTTATTGCCCTGTCCTAGCCCCAAACTCAGGCAGAAACCCCGCTGCTTGACTAGAGGCCATGCCAATAAACAGAAGTCCAGCCTCCAACTTTGGTGGAGAATCCTACTTAATCAAAGGCCACACCAGCCAGAATACTGAAACCAAGGAACAAAATACCCATCAAACAAAGAAAAGCTCAGAAACTGACAGCTAGACCTATAATCACCCCAAACCCAGATGTTTAGACACCAGCATAAGAACACAATCAACAACACCCAGGGCAATATGTCACCACCAGAGCCCAGCTATCCTATGACAGGAAGACATGAACATTCCAACACAGGTGAGGCACAAGAGAAAGAACTTAAGACCAACTTTATGAAGAATGATAGAGGGCCTGAAAGAGGAAGTGAATAAATCCCTTAAATAAACTGAGGAAAACCAAATATTGGAGGAAATTAATAAATCCCTCAAAGAAACCCAAGAAAAAACAAACAGATGAAGGAAATGAATAAAGCTGTTCAAGACCTGAAAATGGAAGTAAAAGCAATAAAGAAAAGACAAACTGAGCGAATTCTGGAAATGAAAAATCTAGGGAAGCGAACAAGAACTACAGACACAAGTATCACCAAAAGAATACCAAAGATGTAAGAGAGAATCTCAGGCATTGAAGATACAATAGAAGAAATAGATACATCAGTCAAAGAAAATGTTAAATTTAAAAAATACCCGACACAAAACATCCAGGAGACCTGAGATACTATGAAAAGACCAAATCTAAGAATAACAGGATTAGAAGAAGAAGAGTCCCAGCTCAAAGGCCCAGGAAATATTTTCAACAAAACCATAGAGGAAAATATTCCTAACCTAAAGAAGGACATGCTAAAAAGGTACAAGAAGCTTACAGAACACCAACTAGATTGGAACAGAAAAGAAAGTCCCCTCCCTATATAATAATCGAAACACTACGCCTACAGAATGAAGAAAGAATACTAAAAGCTGTAAGGGAAAAAGACTACTATATCCATCATACAGTTTTAATTAATCTATTGCCATAGATGCAGAAAACAAGATATTCCATAATAAAGTCAAATTTAAACAATATCTGTTCACAAATCTAGTCCTATAGAAGATACTAGAAGGAAAACTTCAACCTAAGGAGGTTAAATGCGCCCATGAAAACATGAGAAATAAGTAATCTCACACCAGCAAAGCCAAAAGAGGGGAAATGCAAGCATGCACACACGCGCTCACACTCACATGGTAAAACACACTCCACCATCACTACCAAAAAGATTAGAAATTTTCTAGAATTCAATGAAAATGAAAAGACATCATTCCAAACTTATGGGACACAATGAAGGCAGTGCTAAGAGGAAATTTCATGGCACTAAGTGTTTACATAAAAAAGTTGGAGAGATCTCATACTAGCAACTTAACAGCACGTCTGACAGCTCTAGAACAAAAAGAAGTGAGCGCACACGAGGATTAGTTGGCAGGAAATAATGAAGCTAAGGGCTGAAATCAATAAAATTAAAACAGAACAATATGAAGAAACAATGACTTGATTCTTTGAAAGAATCAACAAAATAGACAAATCTTTATCCAAACTAACTAAAACATACACAGAGATTATCCAAATTAGCAAAATCAGAAATGAGAAGGGAGACATAACAACAGACACTGAGGAAATCCAGAGACTCATTAGGTCACACTTTTAAAACTTGTACTCCACAAAATTGAAAAATCCAAAAGAAATGGACAATTTTCTTGATCGATAGCACTTAACAAAGTTAAATCAAGATCAGAAGAACAATTTAAATAGACCAATAACCCCCAAAGAAATAGACGCAGTCATTAAAAGTCCCCCCTAAAAAAAGCCTAGCACCAGATGGTTTTAGAGCAGATTCTACAAGACTTTCAAAGAAGAGCTAATACCAATACTCTCAAGTTATTCAACAGAATAGAAACAGAAGGAATGTTGCCAAATTCAGTTTATGAAGGCATAGTCACTCTGATTACAAATTACATAGAGACTCAACAAAGAAAGAGAATTAAAGATCAATTTCCCTCATGAGCATTGATGCAAAAATACTCATTAAAATACTTGCAAATTGAGTGCAAGAACACATCAAAAAGATCATTTATCATGATCAAGTAGGTGTAGCTAGAGTTTTCCTGCCTGGCCCACAGTTAGGACAAATCTCTGTCACCCACCAGTCCCACAGCCGCTCAGACCCAACCAAGTAAACATAGAGACTTATATTGCTTATAAACTGTATGGCTGTGGCAGACTTCTTGCTAACTGTTCTTTTATCTTAAATTAATCCATTTCTATAAATCTATACCTTGCCACGTGGCTTGTGGCTTACCGGCATCTTCACATGCTGCTTGTCATGGCGGCGCCTGGCAGTGTCTCCTTCCACCTTCCTGTTCTCTCTATTCTCCTCTCTGTTAGTCCCGCCTATACTTCCTGCCTGGCCACTGGCCAATCAGTGTTTTATTTATTGACCAATCAGAGCAATTTGACATACAGACCATCCCACAGCAAGTAGGCTTCATCCCAGAGATGCAGGGATGGTTCAAAGTACAAAAATCTGCCAATGTAATCCACCATATAGAAAACTGAAAGACAAAAACCACATGATCATCTCGTCATATGCTGAAAATGTCTTCTACAAAATCCTACACCACTCCATGGTAAGAGTCTTGGAGGGATCAGGGTTACAAGGGACACATTTAAACATAAAAAATGCAATTTATGAACCTGGATGTGAGTGGGGGTAATGAAGGGCAAGGGTCAAGGGAAATAGAGCTTGGGGGAGTGGGAGATCCCAGCTGGATCAAGAACAGAGAGGGAGAACAAGGAATAGGAGACCATGATAAATGAAGAACACATGGGAATAGGAAGAAGCAAAGTGCTAGAGAGGCCCACAGAAATCCACAAGGATACCTCCACAATAGACTACTGGCAATGGTCAAGAGACAGCCCGAAATGACCTACTCTGGTGATAGGATGGCCAAACACCCTAATTGTCGTGCTAGAAACCTCATCCAATGACTGAGGGAACCAGATACAGAGATCCACGGCCAGGCCCCAGGTGGAGCTCCAGGAGTCCAATTGGCGAGAAAGAGGAGGGTTTGTATGAGCGAGAATTGTTGAGACCAAGGTTGGAAAAAGCTCAGGGACAAATAGCCAAATGAATGGAAACACATGAACTATCAACCAATGGCTGAGGAGCCCCCAACTGGATCAGGCCCTCTGGATAAGTGAGACAGTTGATTAGCTTGATCTGTTTGGGAGGCATCCAGGCAGTGGGACCGGGACCTGTCCTCAGTGCATGAGCTGGCTGTTTGGAACCTGGGGCTTATACAGGGACATGTGCCTCAGCCTGGGAGGAGGGGACTGGACCTTCCTGGACTGAATCTACCAAGTTGAACTCAATCCTCAGGGGAGTATTTGCCATGGAGGAGATGGGAATGGCGAGTGGGCTGGGGGGAAGGCTGGGGTGGGCATGGGAGGGGGAATCTGTGGCTGTTAGTAAAATTAAATTAAATTATAAAATAAAATAAAAAATTTTAAATACAAAAAAACTTCATTACAATAAAAAAATGCAATTTATAGCAAGCCTACAGCCAATATCAAATTACATAGAAACTCAAAGCAATTTCAGGAAAATCAGGAACAAGACAAGCCATACACTCTCCCCATATCTATTCAATAAAGTACTTAAAATTCTAACTAGAGCAATAAGACAACTGAAGAAGATCAAGGAGATACAAATTGGAAAGGAAGAAGTCAAAATATTGCTATTTGCAGATGATATGTTAGTATACATATGCAACTTCAAAAATTCTACCAGGGAACTCCTATAAACTGATAAATGCCTTCAGTGAAGTGGCTGGATACAAGACTAACCTAAAAACATAAATCAGTAGCTCTCCTACACACAAATGACAAACGGCTGAGAAAGAAATCAGGGAAAAAACGTTCCTCACAATAGCCACACATAATCTAAAATATCTTGGGGCAACTCTAACCAAGCAAGTGAAAGACTTGTATGACAGTAACTTCAGGTGTTTGAAGAAAGAAATTGAAGATTTCAGAAGATGGAAAGATCTCCCATGCTCATGGATCAGTAGGATTAACATAGTAAACATGGCCATCCTACCAAAAGCAATCTACAGATTAAATGCAATGCCCATGAAAATTCCAATGCAATACTTTACAGATCTTGAAAGAACAATACTCAGCCTCATATGGAAACGCACACACACACACACACACACACACACACACACACACACACAAAATAGGATAGCTCAAACAGCCCTACACATTAAAAAGAACTTCTAGAGGCATCACCATCCCTGATCTCAAACTGTTCTACATAATTGTAGTAATTAGAAACCACATGGTATTGGCATAAAAACAGACAGCTTGATCAATGGATTCCAAGACCCAGACATAAATCCATACACCTATGGACGCTCAATTTTTCTTAAAGAAGCCAGAAAGATACAACAGAAAAAGAAAGCATCTTCAACAAATGTTGCTGTTCTAACTGGATATGTGCATGTAGAAGAATGCAAATACTCTGGGGCCACTTTTCCTGGACAGGTAGAAGAGACCATGGGTCTGTCCAGCACTGCAAGGTGCCATTATGATGAGCAAATGTATGGTGAGGTATGAGAGAGAGAGAGAGAGAGAGAGAGAGAGAGAGAGAGAGAGAGAGAGATGCAAAATTGTTTATATGCTGTGGAGAGAGGCAGATCTGAAGATGTGAAGGTGGTGAGGTGCAGGCCAATGTGGGTAGTCAGATTGTCACTCAGGGCCATGGTGATGTCTGAGCCTGGGCTGCTGCCAAAGGCCATGATTGGATCTTTGGCCCTGCTGCAGCCACAGTCTGTTTTGATGTCTGTGGTTTCTGTTTTCATGAAGGCCATGAGGTTGTCTGGGGTCTGGGCCACCACCTAGGGCTATGTTAGAGTCCAGGGACTATGCTGCTGCTGGACCCATGCTGCTCTTGAGAGGCCTACACTGCCACCTGAGGCCATGGTGAAATCTGGGTGCAAGCTGCTGCTTATGGCAATTTCTGGATCCATGGTCCTGTTGTAGCTGGGGTCTGTGTTGATGTCCATTGCCCATGTTATCACGGGGGGGGGGGTGGGGTGGGCATGTATACCATGTGTTGAACCATGTGTTGAACCCTGTGTTGAAGCATGAGAGCAGCCATGCTGAGCCCTGAGAGAGCCCCCCACCCTCACCAGAGAGGCAGCTGACCTCATACCTCAAAGGCCCTGGAATAGTAGAACCTGATGACCCCTGCCTTGTCCATCATAGGAGAGCTGGCTCCCACACTTGGGAAAACTGGCTCCACTCCTCACTTGAGGAGGGTGTTCCCACCTACCACCCAAGCCCATGTCCAGGGCTTTGAGTTGACACACCGCAACATTTACCCCATCTATGACCTGCTGGAGTGCATGAAGGGACTGACCCTGTGGAACCATAGTTGCAGGATCTCCATGACTTGGAGCAACAGCAGGATATCCCAGAGGAGTTTCAGCGAGGTGCCAGTATTGATGGTGTATCAGAAGTCAGAGGCCTCGAACAAGACCGGCGACTCACTGCAAAGAACATTCGTAAGTTAAGCTGTTTGGACAAAAGGGTCAACTGTGTGACACACAGCAGGTCCTGATGCCACTAAGATGAATGAACAGGCAATGGAGAGGAGGGAAAGACAGAGTAGGGAAGTGTTTTTGTTTTTTTCTTAATTTGTTTTTTTATTTGTTTTCATGGAGGGCTGTTTTAATTAATATTCTTATTTGTATCTTTATTATTTTATTTTTACTATTTCTTCTGAAGTTTTCCTTTGGGGGAACAGTATAAGGGTGAAGGGCAGATACTGAGGGACTGGGAAATGAGTGGTATTAGGGTGCATGATATAAAATTACCAAAGAATCAACAAAAATTATCTTTAAAAAAGAATGCAAATACATCCATATCTACCACCCTGCACAAAACTCAAGTCCAAGTGAATCAAAGACCTCAACATAGAACCAGATACACTGAACCTGACAGAAGAGAAAGTGGGAAAGAGCCTTGAACGCATCGGCACAGGGGAGGACTTCCTGAACAGAACACTAATAGCACAGGCACTGAGATCCACAGCTAATAAATGGGATCTCATGAAACTGAAAATCTTTTATAAGGCAAAGGACACCATCAGTAGGATAAAAGGCAGCCTACAGAATGGAAAAAGATTTTCACCAACTCCTCATCTGGTAGAGGGCTAATATTCAAAATATATAAACAGCTCAAGAAACTAAGCATCAACAAACCAAAAAATCCAATTGAAAAATGTGGCACAGATCTAAACAGAATTCTCAATATAAGAATCTCAAATGGTCTCTATGTCCCTTGCTCATAGAATCCCTCTTTTCTCTCGTCGATTGGACTCCTGGAGCTCACCCTGGCACCTGGATGTGGATACCTGAATCTGCTTCCATCAGTGCCCATGGTGGGACACTTTGCACAGCCTTGGTGCAGGGAGGAGGGGCTTGAATCTGCCTCAACTGAATGTACCAGGCTCTGCTGATGCCCCATGGGAGACCTTGTCTTGGAGGAGGTGGGAATGGGGGGTGGATTAGGGGGGAAGGCTGGGGAGTGGAAGGAGGGAGGACAGGGGACTCTGTGGTTGGTATGTAAAATGAATAGAAAATCTCTTAATAATAATAATAATAATAATAATAATAATAATAATAATAATAATAATAAATGGGGAAAAAAGAATCTCAAATGGCCAAGAAACACTTGAAATGTTGGCCCTCCTTAGCCACAAGGGAAATGCAAATCAAAACTACTTTGAGGGCTGGAGAGATGGCTCAGAGGTTAAAAGCACTGATTGCTCTTCCAGAGGTCCTGAGTTCAATTCCCAGCAACCACATGGTGGCTCACAACCATCTGTAATGAGATCTGGTGCCCTCTTCTGGCCCACAGGCATACATGCTGTATACATAATAAATAAATAAATCTTAAAAAAAAAGAGAAAAGTTTAAAAAAAAAACTACTTTGAGATTCCATTTTATTCCTGTCAGAATGGCTAAGATAGAAAACGTAAGTGATGTGATAGCTCATGCTGGTGGGGATATGGAGCAAGGGGAACACCCCTCCGCTACTGGTGGGAGTGTAACTTTGTACAACCACTATGGACATCAGTCTGATAGTTCCTCAAAACTGGGAGTTGATCTACCTCAAGACCCAGCTATATCACTCTTGGTCATATACCCAAAGGACACTCCATCTTACCACAAGGACACCTTGCTCAACCAAATTCATAGCAGCATTATCCATATTATCCAGAAACTGTAAATAGCCTAGATGTCCCTCAACTGAAGAATAAATAAAGAAAATGTGGTACATTTACACTGTGGAGTATTACTCAGCTGTTAAAAAAATGGCATCATGAAATTTTCAGGCAAATGGATGGAACTAGAAAAAAAAAATCATCCTGAGTGAAGAAGTATCCCAGGCCCAGAAAGACAAACATGGTAGGTGCTCACTTATGAGTGGATATTATCTCTTAATAAATGGTAATCATGCTACAATCCACAGGCCCAGAAAGGCCCAAGGAGGGCACTAAGGGTTATGCATGGGAAGGGGCAATAGAACAGATTTTGTGGGTGGACTAGGGCGTGGGTGAGAATGGGAACAGGAGAGATCAGATGGAGGGAGATAGAAAGAGAGAACTGGGAGATATGACTGGAATTGAAGGGTATTGGGGGGGGGTGCGATATGGAAACCTAGTGCAGTAAAAACTCCCAGGATTCTATGAGGATGACCCTAGTGAGGACTCCTAGTAATGGAGGATATTTGTGCATTTATGCATATATGTAATGACAATCAAAAGAAAAGGCCATGAACATGAGAGGGACAAGGTAAAATATAGGGAAGGGGTGGGAAGGAGGCAAGGAAAGGGGAAATTATGTAATCATGTTTTAATTAAAAAACAAGAAATGTATTAAAATATGGACTAAAGATCTTAATAGAGAGCTCTCAATAGGAAAAACAAAAAGGCTAAGAAATATCCTTTAAAAACTGACAATGCGTATTATATATATTTACATTACTTTAAACTTATTTTAATACCATTCCTATTAGCAAATGTATTATTTTTGCTTTAGCAACAGTAGCTAATCGTTCTATGTACAGAGATTGGCTTATCTGATTTGCTCCCCATCAGTGGTTTTAACATGGCAGGTGCTGAACGGGATGCAGAAGGTGAATACGTTCATAGGGGAAAGAAGGAAAGACAATTGAAAACAAAGAATATAGGCAAAATTTTTCGGATCTTGTGTGTGGTGACAGAGATGCTGAAGACAGTTGGCAAGCTTGTAGAGGTTCAGGGATGGGGCCTAGCAAGACCGCAGGCGCCTTCTGAAAGACAGATAGCCTGAAGCAGAACTCCTGTATTTTGTAGTTTTGACATGAGATGACCTTATCAATAAAGTTTGATGACAATAATGGCAGTAGGCAGGTGAGTAAACAGTAATTGTAAACTCAGGTGGGTGGTGCGGTGCCTTTTCCCCCTCATGAAAAGGTTCCTACGTTGTTTCCCTCTGTGAAGTCAGTAAAATTGACCTATTCGGGGCTTTTCTAACTTTAACAAGTGTGATTTAGTCACACTGTTCCGAATTCTTGTTCCTTTCCGTATGCCTCCTTGGGGAGAAGAGAAGAATGGAACAGCTAAATGGGAAAGGGTTTATCCTCAACTACTTCGTCTATTCTCCTCTCATCATCAAAGAACAGGAACAAAATGAGGCAGATACCTGTCTCCAGGCCCTTGTGGACGTAAGGGATGGATTGAACAATGGGGATTTGCAGACAATTGTTTGCCTTTGTCTCCAAGTTTGTTTATATAAGAGTTTTATTTTTGTTCTGCAATGAAAGTATCAGACTAGTCCTAATATCAATATGCAAAATAGATGTGTGAATGATAGTAGCATGAACTTTGATTCGTATGTACTTCCTTTTGATCATACTATAATTTCCTACTATGTGATCCACAGTGACCTCCTAAAGGGGTTGGGATGGAAAAGGATTATGTGGTGAGGGTCAGGTCATCGTCTCTAACATAATTTAGAATTGCTTGGTGGTGAGAAAAGGTAAGCTGGACGTCAGTAGGTTTTGTTATTGTTTTTAAGGTCACACTAGGTAGTGTGACTCTTTACAGCCTGTGCCTGGGAAAGATCACAGACTTAGCAGAAGAGCCAGGCAAGTATAATGAGCCCCAAGAAGACAGACAGTTATTTCACACTTAGGTACAAATGAACATACACGAAAACATGGTCACATCAAAATAGGACCTAGAACTTTGTGTTTGGAAATGATGTGTACACAAGATGTACGAACAAGAATAAAAACTGTTTTAAAAAGAGTAAGAACTGTAAATTGAACTAAACTGTATATGTGTAGTTACAAACTAAAGGTGTGTATATATGTGTGTGTGTGTGTGTGTGTGTGTGTATTGTATATTTTTATATACATGTGTGCATGTATGTATGTTATGTATGTATATGTGGGAGCTAAGTCAGAAGACTGAACTCAGGATTACCTTAGCTCCTTATAATTAAGTAATGTGGTTTTTATCTCCCTGTGCCTCATTTTTCTCTTAGTAAACTCAAGCTAGTACTCAGAGAAGTATGGGGAGGATTTAGTGAACTGATGCACTTGGTGCATGGCACACTTCTGCTACTTCAGGTTCATCCAAATCTTATTGGCTATTATTTTTATGTTAAACACCTTCTGTTCCAGAGAATTTGTTATAGTTTCATATGCATATGTTCCATTTATTTTTGCTGGATTTCCTCACTCTTGCTTGTTCATAAAACACAATAGGAAAAAATATACAAAACGCCACTTTGTACTATTTGACTTAAATATCTATGTGCCTGGCAACTTCAGGAACACTTTAACAGCACAGCACACCATTGCACCCAATAGAGGATGACACTTTCAAGAGCACCTACATGCTTCTTGGTGTCTCATCAATACCAACTGAGTCAATCCTCAAAAACCCTTACAAGGATGAGGAAACAAATGGAGACAATAAACAGGGAGAATCATTCTCCTGAAAAATGCACCAATAAGCACTAAAGAAAATATTCAGTTTTCTACACATGGGGAGTTTTACCTAGCATTCTGCACTGCCTCTCATAATCCTGTACATAATCCTGTACACACACATGCAACCCTCACTAGGATCACACTGTTTGCCTGTGCTCTGGATGCTTACATCAAGAGACTAACTAGGTCAAGTTAAACTGTTGCAAAAGAAAATTTGGCTTATAATATCTCTGCCCTGTTGTCAGCTGTGGTACAAGATGCTGTTTCTAGGTGAGGATTGCTGAATCCTTCTCTACCACCAGAGCTGGGGAGCTGTGGGTCCCAATTCACACTTCATTAACCCCATATGTAAAGAGCACCATCCTTGTATATGAAAGTGAAGCATGGTTTCATTGACTAGACTTTCTTTTATTTCTCTTAAAACATCATGTCATTTCCCAGTCATCCTTGAGACTTTTTCTGTGTCTTTCTTTGGCAAGACCTCCTACTGTTTGGGCCCTTCTCCTTCATTCCTCCAGAGAGGAAAACAAAATAAGAATAAAACTCACTTTAGTATCATGAAATGCATTTCAAAAGCAAATGTATCCCCAGAGAGTCCAGTAATGCCTTACTTCAGAGATCCATTTTCTTTCCAAGCATAGAGCTCCCCAAACTCTTGGGCTTAGTGCTGTCCCTCTTCACATCACCACCTGCAAGGCTCTGTGCACCTTTAGTGCCAAGAAGCAGAAGATTTCCTAACAAGAGTAATTGCAATAGGATTTAATCATGTTGTCTGCAGCAGAGGGCTGGTAACCTTAATGATAATGTTACAATAGAGAGCCCTACAAATGGTTTCCGTAGGTAAAATACCGTAAATCGAAGGAGCCCTGTGCCCATAATGCACTCTTTAATAGCCCTCGAAAGCCAGGTGCCATCAGAATGCACCCAGCATCATAAGACATTAAACGTTAAGCAAGCTCTGAAAACTTCCAAGCCTCAAAGGGCATCATCATGTTACAGTCAGTTGGAAAACTGAATAAGGATGCATCAGACATGTTTTTAGCAATCCACAGTGAAAGAGAGGATTGCAGTTTACCAATAACAAGAGCTTTCTAAGTTTCATACAAATCATGGTGCATATTTTATCTAAGTTATGACTGAAATGGAGCCACGAGTTTAGAGAGCAAAATAGACAAACATGCCAAATCTTTGGCTAAATGCTCTGAATTTGGTTATTTGCATAATATAAGGTTGATCAGAAGCTAGTCCACGTAGATTTCCTAAATGTTATTCAAGGGTGAAATCCGTGCATTAAATAATGCTGCTTATTCCAGCTTATTTCTAAGTAAATGTTGCAAATGTTAATTCATCAGCTTCCACAGCACGCTTTTGCAGTAACATGGAAAATAGTATTAATGATACATTAGGGCTTCCATAATGCTTTTTATTTGAAAATCCCTGAAGGCATCGCAAACATTAATAATATGAACAAAAGTCCTAATAATAATACTCGCTGTTCTCAAGCAGAAAAGATTACTAACCTCATTTTGTAGATGCCGAGATTTAGTCACAAATAGGCTAAGGAAATTGCCTGAGACTACAGAAGCAGTCACCAGCCGAGCTAGCAATAGAAATCAATGCCTTTTGATTCCTACATCCCCATTCCAGACAATGTACCATTTCCTATAGAAGCAAGAAGCTTTCTATCTTTACTTTCAAATGTAACATTTTGACTTCAAAAAACTACCTAAGACCTTCCAGAACCTTCCTTCTTGCTTGTTTCAGTGATTGTCCAGCACCTTTCTACCTTAAAATCGGACTCCACATATAAATTATATTTCACTTATAATAGGGCCATTTTGCTCATTTAGATTGATAAGCTTTATTTTTTAGTAATTTCACCTCAGTTAGAACAGCCATATAAATACTCAGATCTGCTTTGTAGAGCCCATTGTATTCCCTTATGTGATGTGTGAAATTTCACTCTGGTCCTACATGTCAGGTCTACTCAGATGCTCACTACAGATGTTTGTTTTGGAGGTAGATATAAATTTAGTAATGGGTGACTTGGTATGTAGAATCTTACCTGCTCATGCTAGAATAGGTAAACATTCTAATGAAATTGGGAACGTTTGGTTGTTTATCCCCACATCTAGATTTGGAATCTTTATTGTACATAAAACTAAATGATATTTAAAATAACTTTTTCCTACACTTGGTAAATATTTGTCTTAACCCTGATTTGTGTTTAAATATCTGGTCCCTTGGAGTCCATGAAGAGGTATTCAGACCCACCTCACTAGTTTCTTTTCTGGTTCCAGACCTTAATCACTTCTTTTTGTTCTGTAGAGCTGTGTTGGTAAGGTGGGGACATTTCCTGGGCTTGCCTTGGCAGGAAGGTGATGCTTTGCTTCCCGTTCATATTTTTCTCCAAGTACGGCCTCTAGCCAGTCAGACTCGGTGCTGCATGTGAACTCCTCTACAGAACCTCCTAAACAAGGTGAAAAAAATCATTAGTAGTCCAGTTTCAATCTTCTGCACAGCTCAGGCAACAATAAATGAGTAATTTGCCGCCCTTCGCTTTGGCAAGCTGATGCCTAATGATTACCTAGGGACAGCATAATGGGACCATAGTGATTACACTATGTTTTTCTAACCACTTTCAAGGCCTTTGCTTTCAGACCTGCCCTAATGAAAAGAAAGCTCTGAAATTGGGCCAAGTCTTTATTAAAAATGTTCTGACAGGCTCTGCTTAGATAAATGTATTCACTTCTCAGATTTGAACCTTCTTCTGATTTGGAAGGCACAGGCTTGAGAGAAGATTTGATTGCCTGAACACTCTGATAATGAGGAAATGAGATGTTGGTTAATTCCATAAGCTACTGGAATAACTTATTTAAAGAAGACACGATGATAACCTGTCTCTAGGATTTAGACTGGTTCAGTGGACTGGTTCAGTAAGAACTATGCAAAACCAGGAGTCAGAAAACCTCAAGAATCTCATCTTTGCTTATGCTATAAGATTATAATGTGATCTGATGAATAGCAATGACTATTTGGAGTTTCTTGGTTACTGTCAGCAGCTGTCAGTCATTTTCTAGGAAGGAGGATGGTAGTAGGGGGTAATTGTGGGAACATGAGAATACATACAGAGGTTCTATTGAGTATATGCAGATATGGCTATGAGTAGTTCGTTTTTTAATATTATTAATTTTCTTTCTTTATTGTGGGTGTTGTGCACATATGGTGTTGGGTTGTACGCATGTGTTCACATGGATATGGAAGTTAGAGGAGCCTGTCTGGAGTCTTCCTCTATCATTATATCTTGTCTCTGTCCATGATGCTAATGTTATAGGCTTTATATGTTGGTGCTAGGGTTGGGACCAAGGATTGCAGATATTATACAGAAACAACCTTGCCCATTGGACCATCTCCATGACCTCTATTTTTTTTTTTTGAGACAGAGTATAATGTATCCCAGGTTGTCTTTGAAATCCCAATATAGGGAAAAATTACCTTGAACTTTTGATCCTCTTGCCTACACCTCCAGATTGCAGGTTTATATCAACATGTGTAGTTTTACCAGGTGCTGGGGATCAAACCTAAGGCTCCGTGCCTGTTAGATAAACACTCTACCAACCCAGTTACCTCCCTAGCCCCACCTTTTGAATTTTATGTAAAGATCATGTTTACAACATGTCATCAGTTTCTAAGCAATTCTGCAAATCCTTTAAGAGCTATCTCTCTCTCTCTGAAATAACATTATAAACAATACTTACTCTGGGGCATCCAGTGTTTTTGTTGGGGAAAGTTTAGTGATAATTTGAGGAAACTCAAATGAATACTATTCCTATGTCCTCCCGATTTACTGTGTGTAAGGAAGAAGAACATACTTGTATATATAATTAGTCTATGTTAAAAATCTTTCTCAAGGTGTCTAGATTAGATCAGGTCTGAAGCCACTGAATATAGAAATCTTCAACTCCATGGAGAACTAAAACCTCTGTGCTGGTCAAAGCTCCAACACTATTGTAAAAAAAACAAAAACACAGAGACATTTGAAAGTGCAAGGAGGAACAGGTGTCAATTTGATGGCCACAGCAGGAGATGAAATGCAGGCATATCATGGTAGTGGAACAAAGGTGACTCTAGGAAACCAGTGGTGACCTTAGTGTGGCCTGAGTTCTGGGGACACACAAAACAAAAGGTGGCTATTAGCTAGTACACAGAATTTGAGGAGCCAGGGGAAGGGTTCTGGATAGAAACACTACTTTGAGAGTGGGCCATGCTAGGTGTGGATACCATGGTCTCAGGGACACAGATCAGGACTGAGCATGCAGAGTGGGCAGGTGTGGGGGAGATAGGACATATAAGAGACTATTTAGAAAGTTAAAAAAATGGGTGGAGCAAAAATATGGAATTGGCTGCCCTGTGTTCTAGAACACTCTGGACTCTAAGGCTCCCAGGAGATCTAATAAAGCCAGTTTGTCAGTGTGTTTTGGCCGATGCATTTCTCTAATGTTCTGGGAGGAACGGAGATAGAGGGTTTCATGGAAAAAATTGAAATCTGGTTTTAAAAACAACCTGTTTATGAAGGGAAGAAAGATACGACAGTAGATAAAGATCAAAGATAGTATTTTCTAAGATAGAACAACTGAGTGGGGGGAGATTGAGGACCAAAAGGAGAAATGTGAGGATGGAATGAGGTTGTCAAGGAGATGAGGTAGGAAAGGATTTGCAGCACTAGATCAGTGTAGGACTGGGTCATAGGAACAACAGAGATGTTACCCCTTCAACTGAAGTTAGAATTGCAGTGTAGGTAGAATCATTAGGACTGTTCTCAAGCCCTAGATGACCTTACCCAGTAATTCTTACAATCAAAACACCTGGTTTTAGGCAATGTCTACAACCCACTGGCAGTGAAAGTCCAGGAATATAGTAATGGAGTCATTAGCTCTGTGTTTTCTCTCTAGTAGTTCTTAACTCAGGAGGTAGAATAGATTTAGACTTGGCTTTGGAGGGGAGCTGGTAGAACAGTTAGCTGGAACTGGGAAGGGTGTAAGAAGGAACAGACTGGTAATTATGATGCTGAACATTATTTAGGTGGAAGTATAAATGCTACAACCATTGAACAGAGGCAAAGAGTCTTACAACACAAGAGTTCAAAGAACTGAGGGCATGAGATATGAGTTTGGAGGCACACAGCTTACATGGAGGTCAATGTTATGTGCTACTATGACATTAACAATAGCTATGGGTAGAGCCCCAGTGCCCTCATCTCCCACAGACAGGATCTCCCCAGCAAGTAAGTCCTGCCATAGGGGCAGACACTGTTCCTGCTTATTCCTAAGGAATAGCTTTCAGTCTTGTGCCAGCTAACAGAAATAATCTTTCCATCTACTCAGAACCTCCTGTGGGAACTGAGAGGAGCTTCATCCTGAAGATACTTTGCCACCTGCTTCCTTATAACCCTGGTGGTTCACTTGTCTCCCAAGTCCAGCCCATGTGGTTTTGCGTGGCGTTTGGTTTCTTCCTGCCCTGATCTGTGAGTTTCTTGTAGCTCTCATCTATAGAATTTTGGTTGTCATATGTTTTTCATTCTCATAACACTGTGGTAGGAATCAGCTCTCACCAGCAAGATGAATACAATATAATTCAAAAGTAGAATGTGTCATTTACCTACACATAACTAGTTGAGTTATCCAGTAAGATGGTCATGACTTGAATAAAAGGAAAACTGAGTCAAGGATCAAAGTTTTCATACATCTAGATGTGGCTTTAAGACTGAGAGAACCTTATAGACAAGAACATGGAGAAAACAAGTAACTGGATGACCTGAGCTTAAGGTCTAAAATTGTCAAAAACTTCTAACTTTTTTTATTTTTCAAGTTGAAACACTTTGGGGAGGATGTAGAAGCCTAGGAAAAAAGAACTTACATCTCAAGTAAAATCTATATCAGGTATTGTGCTGGCCATAAACCATGATATTTCATGTAATTATTCCTGAACCAACTATGTTGGTGTGTTTGCGTTGCTATATCAAAATAACTGACGCTGGATATTTTATACATGGAAAACGGTTTACTCAGCTCACAGTCTTAGAGGCTGAACCTCTCCCAGGCTGTCTGGCTTCTGGTGAAGGCATTTTGGCTTTGACCACAACATGAAGATGGCATTACAACAGGACTGCACAAAGAAAGGGAGAGCATCTGTGAGAAAGTGAGGGAAAGGATGAGCTAAGAAGTAATATCAAGGCAGGGGTCAGTCTTTCTCTTTTGTAACAACGTGCTCTTGGGCATAAGAAGTTCCGTGAGACCTGACCCAATTTTGGAAGCCAGCTTTAACCAGTTCCTAAGAGTAGTACTTTTGTGGGCTCATTGTCTTCCACTATTCTAGCTCTGAAAGATCCCAACAATTCACCAACTACCATGGACCAAGTTTCAGCATCTGTAATCCCAGGAGACAAACAATATCCAAATCATCAAACAAATGGGATAGGTATGACACAGGAGCCAAGAACCAGTCTCATAGAGACAGGCCACCTTAGTGTACCGTCTCCTGCACCCACTCAGTTTTGATCACTAAACACTTATAGCATTTATTTATGTTTAAAACTCATGTAGGATAAAGAATACAGTGGATACATGCAGTCTTTGTCCTCACAAAAAATAAATAAAACAAACTACAGAATCATGGGAAACAACTTTATAGTCATTGCTCTAGGAGAAGCAATAATCCATGCCAAAATATTCTTAAAACTTGGTCATGTGGGTTGTGTATTTTCTGCTTACTGAGTTATAAGTTATTTTCAAACCTAGCGTAATCCATTTGCCAGGCACGTGAAGTGGGATCAGTGTACTGGTGAATATAGAAGCTTCTAAATTTAGTCTTCCTTTTGTTTTTAGATCTTGCACCAGCCCATACAACTCACAGCCATGCCTTTTCTGCTGTACGCAGTCTAGCTACAGGCATTGTATGTGGCTCTTTCAGCGCTTTATGATTTTTTATTATTCCTTTGTGACAGCTTTCTCTGAGTTATGCAAATGGTGTGCCAAGTGTGGTAGAATGAAATTTCTTCCATTTTATCTCTGTCCAAATAGAAGTTGCCTCATCTGCATATAACAGTTCCCTTTGCAACTCAGTTGTAGTAGGAAATTGGAAGCCGTTTGTATTTGCATTTCCTGGGGATACAGACAAGAGCAGATGCCAATAATGGATGTCATAATTTACTGCCTTCTCTTTGCTGCCTATAAATCTTTGAATATTTTTCCTACAATAGCAACTGAGGAGATTCAGCAAGCATAATAGGGAGAAAGAAGATGTAAATCTCAGCAGTGGTGGTGGATTCCAGCTATGAATATTTCAGAAACAAGACACTCCCTTTAAATGAAACACTAATGGCTTGTAAGGCGCTGCTGGCCTGATGTGCTCTTGATTTCATTTAATAACCCACAGCTTCCAACTGCACAACATTAGATCCTGGCTGGCAAGTTCTAAAGGAAGGCTTTTCTTATCTCACAGTTTCAAATGCTAACTGTATCGTGGTGTCAATTCTTGATCACCTCTGTGCTATGCCAGAGATACACACGCACAAAAATTTAGAATTGAAACAATTTATATTTGGTTTTGAAATAAAAACACTTAGATATAAGTTCCCCCCCCCCTCTCTCTCTGTGTGTGTGTGTGTGTGTGTGTGTGTGTGTGTATATGTGTGTGTATCCCTCACACAGGTTCACATGAACACATATGTATATGCATGCATATAAATTTGCATTCTCACCAAAAATAACATTGATTCTTGAGTTGTTACCTCCCTAAACCATTTTCTTCATGGGGGAGTTGTGACTGAACTGAGTAATGATGATCCTAATGTCAATATAATAAGGGAACATGATAACTTCAATTATAGGAGTTTTAGATTTAGATATTTTATAAGTAGATACTATAGAACAGTTGTTATTTTTAATTTTCTTTTTTACTTTTTCCTAAAAATAATAAATTGGGTTAATTCAAAGTTTTCCAGGCTTCTTTTTGTGTGATTCCCTTTGATTGTTTTTCTTTAAACTTGAACCTTTCTATGCCACATGATTTCAGAAAGTCTGGAGCCAATAGCAAGACAACTTTGCTTACACACTTTTTTAAGCTGCCAAAGTAACCAGCCTTTCTATAAGGTGTCTATTATTACTCGAGTGAGATGTTTAAATACCTTAATTGGTATGAATGTTGTAAACTAACCCCAGTGTACCTAATTAACTAGCTATATTCAATGATACTACTGCCAGGAAGAATTGGCAGGCTATTAGCTTAAAGAAAATAATCTAAGGAAAAGAAAAAAAAAAGGAAACAAAAATTAACACCCAGTAGATAAGCTTCTCCTGAATTCAGAAGAATTAAAATCAGGTGTATTTGATTCTGAATATAAATCCTCTCCAAACTTGAACCCTGAGAACTTGTTGCCTGAATACCCTTGAGTCCTCATTGTCTGCCTAATTAATTCTTTTTTCTTCTTTACAAGCCAAGTGGCATCTTCATGGAACATTTTTTTAAATGTTTCAGCAGGGAGTTTTGTTCCTCCTGTAGCTGAGCATTGGTGCCCTGTTCATCCTTTCCGTAGACCAGCTGTGAAAAAGAAGCAGCTGCTAGCAGCTCATGCACAGCAGACCATTCACTTTTGGGTAGCCATTGGCCTGCTGGAGCCTCTCATCCCGAAAATTCTTCCTTTTAGAGAAGGCTTGTCTGGGCACACAACCATCTTGCCTCATAGTAGGATGGTTCAATTCATGATTTGTAGTTTCTCTGGCAATCAAGCTGAGGTTTGGCTTCTTCCTGCTGCATCTTCCAAGGATGCTTTTTTAAAAAATTCTTTTCTACCCTGCTTTCTTTATAACTCAGTTCTCCAAAGAGAATCCCATGCTAATCATTTGCACAAGAAGTTCTATCTTTGGCTTTGATTTTTGGAAACCTAACCGAGGGCAGTATCAGGAATGATTCTAGAAAGCAGTCTACACAAATGCAAGTCTGGAAGTAGATTTCTCTCTAGCCAGAGAGCACATCCCACTCCCAAACACACACACACACACACACACACACACACACACACACACACACACA